>KZ869661.1:19487-30016 GCA_003456935.1 Machilis hrabei | reverse complement strand
CAATATTAAACCGTTTAAACCCTCTAGCGGCTACAGATACCAGCTCATGCGAGTGTTTCTAGCCGCTGGAAGAGCAGTCACACGATGCTGGTTTTCTGCTTGTTCTAGCTGCTTGTTACTAGCGGTGAAAAAACCAGCTCCGTGTGACAGGGGCTTTAGCAAGGAGGAAGCACTGCCACTGTATCTAGGTTTATATCTGTAGGCTACTGAAAAGTGTTGAGAATTATGTTTTCATTAGAGCGTATATTAATTATTTTGCAGCGCAAAAAAAGTCTTACAGGGAACTTATTTTTTTGTAACCATTATTATACTACAATGACTTTTAACTTTTAATCAATCCTACCTGTATTCTCAGGCATTGTTTTTTTCTAATAATACATGTCTATTAAAATNTAAGAATACGCACGTTGTTGTGTTAGTCGTTGATAAGTATTACACATATGTATATATTATGTCATAACAGAGAGAACATTAATGATGGTGTGACTTGTAGTTTCGTTGAGCAGCATAAAAATATGTTCTTCCAATGTTTTGTAAAGAAAATGTTTCCTTTCCATTACACGACAGACTTCACTAATCTGATGGTCATCCCACTGGATTTCAGATCAGTATGTTGTGAGTTCGAATCTTGCGTAGGCCATGGGCGTTTGAGATTTTCCTTTTATCTCCATTATAAAGGTAATTCATATTTATTGTCATGAAATTACCTAATTAGTGTTGATGTGACCTAAAACATAAAATATACATCTTTACTCAAACCTCGAACAATAATAAACTTGTCTGGGCTGCTACGATGGACTGGATAGCGTAAAAAAAGATAACACGAGGGTTGAATTGTCAAAAGAGTTTTGCGGGGCTACTTTTGAAGAAGTACTGCTATGTATATCACAAGCTACCTATAGATAGAAGTATCATCGGAAAGAAAACTATTATAATATCAAATTTTCTACATACCGTAATAAAAGTGATACCAAATGAAAGACACTGCTTGTGAGCTTATAGTAAATAGCTTGTATAGTTGCAATTTGGAGTTGACGAATTTTTTTTTTAGTATCATCCGTAAGACGAACACACGCTATTGGTCATCTTTCTCTGAAAAGTTGGATACTGGAACTATCAGCACGTACTATTTGCTGAAATTCACCCTTTCCAAACAGCACTTTGTTACATAGTAGGATGTAACTTTTTAGCACCCAGAATAGATGCTTAGAAGACTGTGTTTTAACCAGTGGATGTTATTTGCTATAAATGACTGCGTGAAACTATCGTAGTGCTGAGAAACTATACATATTTAACTACACATGAGGTTATGGCATAAATTGTGTAGATTACAAAGATTAACGTACTCTGTAAAAACTGTCATACCATTCTGACGCACTTCTCTTATCATAGATCTCCATAAGAATGATCTTGACCATGAAGACTCAAGCATTTTTGAAAGATAATGGACTGACATAACAACATGTACGCTATTCGAAGCATGAATCTTAGTATAATATAAACGCGAAAAAATGTCGGTGCGTGCTTAAGACATGGTAGCATTATGAAAGCAGCCTAAATTTACAGAACAGTTTATGTTGTAAGTATATTCATGACATCTCATTTAAAATTTGGTTTCGTGGCCATACTGGATTTTTTTCCTTTTGTGGGGCTTTTTTTTTACCCAGTTTCGTCTCTCGCTCTATCATATAGCATACGAATGGGTTCACATTCTTACCTTTTAAGAAAAGACAATTTTGAGAGGAGTCAGATGTCTACATTCCTCATATATAAAGGAAACAACATATACACTCACACAAACGAGGTTATTGCTCTGTTAAACATTTTGTAATCCAGTAGTTATTCGATTACAAAATATGCATAATTTGCATACAACTAATTTAATAGCATTTAATGTATTTTAAGGTCCGATATTTAAGGTGATATTTAGACACAATGTCTACCTTTGTAACGCAAAAATAATGTTGTTCACATGGAATAAATAGTTGAATGTTTGCATTTTGTTTCCATTAAGATTAACAATACATTTCAGTGAAGTTTGTTATAAACTGTTACTTTTACAGTCAACCAAACCTTTTTGAGATCTGAGGTTACTGCTTGGTCAAATCAACTGTTCGGCCAGATCTGAGAGGCATCTCGATTATCTGTAAGTAGGAATTTATGGTTTNCCCAGCTGTGTAAAAAGTATGCTTCAGAGTGTTATAAAAGTTTAGTCTATGCTTACCGATGCACTAATCCACTGAAACAAATATTTGGTTTCCAAAATACGCATATTAGTGTGCGAATACCATATTTTCGTTTATTTAAAAAATCGTTATGATCTATTGAAGTGTATCGCGGTATCCTTCCTCTAGCACTCTACTAAAATCATTTTTATATCGTGGTTTAATACAACATTTTCCCTGCGATAGCCTTCGTTCCCTCGCAATTATTGTTAGTTGCCTTAAATTAATCCTAAGTCAAAGATGAAGACATTAATTGCAATGCTACCTTCTTTCTGGAGACAATGCTGTGAAGTGTATTTTAATATCTGTCATTCCCTCCTTTTCCAAATAATTTGGTTAATTTTTTTATCACCAAAATTCTGAAACTGCCTACAATGTATGTGTTAGACGCGTGAAAAAAGATAATTAGTACTTCAGTGAGCTGAAGAGGCTTTCCCTCCAATTTTCGGGAGTCCATTTGGTTCAATTTGATTATTTCCTCACTATCATTCCCTGCCTGTGAGTGTAGCTGCCAAACACACTTTGTATTAAATATAAGCGTTTTAAGGGAACTGAAAGAAACAGTAAGCCTACATACATTTCACAAATGATTGGAAATCCAGAATTTGAATGGAATATAACGTAATTCACTTTCTAGAAAATGATGAAAATACAAAAATGTGCGTTTGAAAAAAAGATATTCTTGACAAAAAACAAAGTCAAGAAAGAAATAAGATTGCTCAACCTTAGTTAAACATTATTTGTGTTTTAAAAATAAAAACATTTCGTTTTTCTGCATATCATTTCCTCACTACGTAAGAATTCCAAATTATTTAAGTGTGCAGCCGTTTTTATATATATTTTTTTGTAAGACCGGTATTACAATCTTAACTTGATAATATCTTCTTTGAGATAAGCTATTTTCTAAAATAAAATATACTACAAAAACTGTTCGTTAATCTTGTCCTGAACTTCACAAAATAGAAACTATTCGAAGACAAGATTGTAACTACTCAGTTTCGACTGAGAAATATGAACATATATGATTTCTGAAATCTGTAGGCACCAATTTGCTTTCATTGTGCATGAGCCAACGTTTTTATTTTGTATACCTCTTTACGAAACTACGTTTAAAATAGGTGAAGTGATTTAGTTTTTTTTTTCATCAGAATGATTTTGTTTTTTTATGATGAGTTACTGTATTTATTATAATGTCCAACAGCTTATAAAAAAATTATAACTTCTATTNGTTACAACCATGATTTCACTGTTACTAATTCTGAATTTCTATTAGTCGTAATTAAATAAAATGCCTGATAGTCTGTCAGTTATTTTCTTTTAAAAAGGTGATGACATTGTGTTACACGACTGTGACGTTATAAAATAAATAACCGACAGGTTGGCCTAGTGGTTAGAGTGCTCGCCTCCTGATCGGGAGGTCCCGGGTTCAAATCCCGGGGCCGGCTCCTAGCCCTGGGTAAAAAGGGTTATCCTACGAGTCTGCCTGTGAAGCACCCCACACTAAGGTATGCTCGTAGGCGTGTTCCGGGAGGCACGTTAAAGGCGGGTCCCATCGATAAGTATTCGATGTAAAAGATCCCACCTCCGGCTATGTGTCGGCTGAGTGGCAAAATTCAAAATTCAGTTATCCTGAAGCGTCATTACGACGCGGATGGGGTCTCCATTAGACCTGAGATGTCATAACAGTGGGACCATAATCCAATAGCAATATAATAAATATTCTTTAAGCTCAAGAAAATGCAGGAAATATAGAACACTGACTTGTGGTGTTGTGACATATTAGTTTACGTCCAGTCAGTATATCTTAATCCAGAGCTTCCTTGAAAATTAATTTAGTTATAATGGACGACTTTGGACCGAAATAAAAAAAAATGTAAGTGCAAATACTTGATTGTGGGGCTAGTTCGTTTAGGTTAGGTAAGGTCGGCCCCGGTAGCCTTGTGTTTAGTCCCGTGGCATTGCACGCCGGAGGTCCCAGGTTCGATTCCTGGCTAGGACTGGGTGTTATTCTTGTGTGCTGTCCTAAGTGTGCACTCATGTTGGCATACGTCTGAGCACTCGCTTGTGTTGTTCTAAGTGTATGCACAAATGTCGGAATAAAAAGTGGCCATAAACGTTAGTGATAAGACGCACCGGAAATAATGCCCACAGGCGGTTCCCGGTGCACTAACCACAAAAAAAAAAGTTAGATAAGGTGATTATTAAAGCTTTATCAAAGAAAATACAATTTAAATAACCATTTCATCAAGGCTTCTGCATATGCGAAGAAGTCACGATCGATCTGGATTTACTGGAACGTGTATATCTTTCCTCATTAGGGCCAGTCAACCATTTACTGTCCTAGTCATGGTAATGACCAATATAACATATACACCTACAATTTCCAACCCCAAACCAAACTCGGTATTGAACCCGTAATATTTTGATGTAAAGAAGTGTATGTTAACCTCTGGGCAAAGCACTAAATGATATTTACACTACGTAGTTGGACATTCTCTATTATTTGGTTAGCTCTACTTGGTACGTTTCGAGAGATATCTCTGTTCACGTCATCAGGCATCTTAAAGTCGCTGCTGAGAATAGTTTAAAGTTTATCTCCTGCTAACAGAGTGGATTGCGTACTCGCCTGTGGATCATGGGTTCTAAGCCCAGAGCCGAAGGGAAATTTCATACTATTCTCAGCAGCGACTTCAATCAAGATGCCTAATAACGAGAGTAGAGGTATCTCTCGAAAAGTAGCAAGTGGAGAATGTCCGACTAAGTAGCATAGAAATTAAGCAACCATTGTCAAAGGTATGTCCAGACGACAACAGGTTGGCTGCCGGCATGTTGGCCACCATGTAGGATCCCGACATCAGTGAAACATTCATGGCTGTCTAGACAACAACCGGCTGGTTGCCGACTTGTTGTCGCTCCACCATGCATGAGTTCTTTTGATACGTTCAGGTTACACTGCTTAGCTTAATTCAGGCTTTGTTTTTGCATGTAGTGCACATTAGAAAAATACTGCATAATTATGTTGGTCCACCATGTATTCAAATATTATTTCTTGAACTATGATAATAATACTAGTGTATAGCAATGTAGATCGGTGTTGCTTTACATGTTTGTTTCTCAAACGTACACGAGTCCGCAAGTATCGTGGGATGAACGCAAATAAGCGAATCACCCAACATGTACCCCAAAATCCAGCATTATCAGGCTTTTCATCCGAAATTCAACATTGCATATGCGCGCCAACACTTTCAGCTTGCCGGCTGTTTGTCCAGATGCATGAAAGATAAACCCGTCACAATTTGCTGGCCCTTACATCGTGAGCCGGCACCGGCTTGCTGGCCAACATGCGTACAAATTTTATCGAGTGTCCAGAAGAGGGCAGGAAAGCTAACATGTTGGCCGGCTTTTCTGCCCTCGTCTGGACATAGCTTCAAAGATATTCACCTTGGATATAAATTATAATAGGCCTACCATTTTTTTTTGTGTGTGTGTATTTTTGATGAACTGTCAACTATGGGATGACGCAAAAATGTATGCTTTGATGTCGTGAATGTCAATTCAGTATTGTGTATTCTAATGTCCAATCCACCATACTGATATCTGTAATTAAATCATGTGTTAGGTAAGCCAATATTTTTTTACGCATTTATGTTCTGTTTTTTCATATACATAATTAATGTATTGTACACAACGAATCTTTGCATTAATAATTGCAGTAACAGGTTAATATGAAAATATGCATTTTTCAAGTGAAAAATATATAACTGTTTCATAATTGTGGTTCACAACTTAAGCGAACAATGCATCCATGTAAGCGTACTGTTATGTTTTCTACTTTTCACACACAAAAACAGTGATACATGCACACTGTGCATTACACAGTGTTGGTATATTTCTTAGCAAATATGTCCAGAAATAACTAAATACTTAAAAACCTGCCTTAGGAATATATATGACAAAGATATATTACGTCATAACATAAGTCATCAAAATCTTCACTTAGACTACATTAAATGTTACTAGCCTTTAATCGTTTTCCTTTTTTCATGTTTGACTGAAACAGAAAGAAAATGCTTGTTTCATCAATTGTACTAATTGAAATAACATGTATAAAGATCGTAGAACTAAAAAGATAGAAGTAGTTATTGTTCTTAATATTTTAGTAATACCAGGTGGTAGTACTTCTCTTATATTGTTCAAGATATTCTGGTCAGTGGATCTGTTGATTCAGTGCATTCCTTCTATTCAGTGCTGAGACTTTGCCCATGTTGGACACGCTTTGAAAAGCTGCTTCACTCGGCCTTGATCTGTTTGTTACAGTTTTTTTTTTCCTTTTTACTTTTCTTTGCTTTCTGGGTATTGTGCTGGGAACTATACGTTTTGCTGAAAACAAAAACGAGGTTATTCAACACCTTGTTGCTGTATGTGAAATTCAAACCAGAGATACCAAAAAAAAACCTTTGACCAAAGTTATCCAAGTTCAGATACATGTAGGAAATAGTATTTTTAAGACGCTGTTAACAAAAAATGGAATCATAGTAATAAAGGTAAGGGTATGTGTGCAGAAGACAGCCATCTTGAAAGCGTGAACAGGCGTAGTGGGAACAAACGAAAACACAGTAACCCTGACAAATTTCAAAGTGGCCCAGTTCACTGTATTCGCTATTACGTCTTTCAGGCTTCGCCTGAAAGACGTAGCGAATTTAATTTTTCGTAGCTTGGTAAGTGAACGAAATTTTGCGTTTTAAGCGAAACGAAATTTCGCGCTACGCTTCGTTTGGATATGACAGAATCGATGCTGGTACTGTATGAACAAGGGTTGATAATATTTTATTTCAACTAAATATTATAATCATGCTTATAATAATCATTGTTACTAAATGCTTTGTGTCAATTTATTTCAAGTTGCTCAAAAAGTATTGTGTATGTTGATTACACCGATCAGTTTTCATTGCCCCTGGAACACATGTCTTCCGTATCAGAAAATTATTACCATATTATGCATCACAAAGTCCTTTTATTTTATTATAGTGCAGTAGATACAGGTTTGTATTATACATTTTTCGATAGTAGACCTCTTAGGCCTACTTTTCAGTTCATCCGATGCATTCAAAGTCTCTTGTTATATGGATTATGTTTTTCTTCTGTTAATTAAATTCAAAGATACCGTAAATAATTACTCATTTTCAATATGAATATTTTCCTAATTTTGTATCCTTGACACAAGCTTTGCCAAAACGAATTACCACACAAAACTCATACAACTGTATTCAGAATAATGTCCTTTATCAAATAAGGTGTTATTTGGTATAGGTTGAAATTTAACAATTTTAAGTACATATTGCACATGTTAGTCCAATTGTCATTTTATTTTAGCTCTCGTTTCTTCTATTTACACCATTTTTTAACTTGTTTCATTATCGTTTATGGTTTTCCAGATAATTCGTGGCGACCGTTACACCCTGTATATCAATTTCATACCTAATAGAAGTAGAGTGTGGACTGAGCTTAATTTTATTATAGCGATCTAGTAGGCAATCCTAATATACATGTAATTCAATTTCGTAACCTGGTCTTACGTGTAGCGTATTTGTTTCACGTATTAGTGTACAGTAGTTACATAGTAATTGCTGAACTTAACAAGGTGTTCATGGCAATTACCTTCATCGTTTTGGTTTATTTTAATTCTTGAAATGCGACCTGTACAGCAAGTGAAACTAATGTCGATGTTAATTTTTTTTTACGGTTATGCACCGGGAACCGCCTGTTGGCATTACTTCCGGTGCTTTAGCACCTAACATTTATGGCCACTTTTTATTCAGACATTGAGTGNACACACGTAAGACAACACAAGTGAGTGCTCAGACGGATGCCAACACAAGTGCACACTTAGGACAGCACAAGCGTAACACCCAGCCCTAGCCAGGAATCGAACCTGGGACCTCCGGCGTGCAATGCCACGGGACTAACCACTAGGCTACCGGGGCCGACTATGTTAATTTAATGGCATTTGAAGATGTAAAATGTCTTCTTCAGATACAGATACAATTATGATTTAAAAAAATGTGTACATCACCTGTTGATTTAAACTATTTTTGAAACTACTAANTTAATCTCAAATATAACTACTTCTGAAGATGAGATTGTGTACCTTAAAATGGCAAGTTTCAAAATTAAGTTAACAGTATATTACTTCTAATTAACTACTGGTCGTATGCCAATTTTTTTTTCAGTAAATTAAGTGTTGATATTCAGACGTTGTATAGTTCCTACAATGGCGAAGTGTTGCTATGCAAGATACGGAGAAACCATATAAAATATATCGTGTCTTAGTCACAATATTTCATCAGAATTTTAGCTCACGGTATTAAAATTAACCGTTTTGAAACAAACCACGTAGAAGTTTAGGTACTACGTTATGTGCCTTTATTGCAGTTCTCTGTGGACATTCTCAAATTACGTTTAACTGCATTAGCTACTCTAAAACTCTTAAAATTGCATTTGTTGACTAAACAACAGTTATGACTGTAAAATATAAGCCTAATGCTGTGACATTTCTGAAAATATTTTAGTTAACTTTATACAAGTTGAAGGTAAACTTCGTGAAAAAAATCGTGGCTGGGTCGGAGACACGAAGCTAGTTGAAAATGTCTAATGAACACATGGCCTAGGATGCGCGGTTTTAGAGTAATTAACACTTTTTTTATAGCTAATCAGATTCGAGTGCGTAATAGTGTATACGTTATGGGGATGGGACAGCCAAGCGCTGTTGCCACGCTTTGCTGTTTGGCCCTTGCCCCGGCCAGGCTGGAACAAGGGCCAAACAGCGAAGCGTGGTAACAGCGCTAGGGTGTCCCGCACTCGACTCTGATTACCTATCAAAAAAGTGTTAATTATTCTAAAACGGTGCCACCTAGACCATATGTTCATTAGACATTTTCAACTAGCTTCATGTCTCCGACCCTGCTACGAATTTTTTTCACGGTTTACCTTCACCCTGTATATATATTTAATATTGCTTATTTCACATTGGTATTTAATAAAAATGTAAAATAACTCAAATTAAATAAGTTTCGTAAGAAAAAGCCGCTACTGCAAAATCAACGAGTCAATCTTACAACATTCCCCTCTGGCAGTGACGTGAAGTATCTTAAAGAACGTTAAAAAAAAGTGGGGAATCCCGGTAAGAAGGTGTTAAGCACAAACAAGTGAGTAATAAAAATGAAATAGATGATTGATATCATCGGCAGTTATCCTGTGACTAATTCGATTTTTTCAGTTGTTTTCCATAGGAAATCAGTGTTATTCAACAGCACCGTGGCCAGTTAGAGGTTTTTGTGAATTGACGAATTGGTATGTGACTGTTTCCAATTTAGAGCAAGTCTATTTCAACATCCCGAGAATCGTCAGGCTATTCAACTCAGCCTTTGTCTCTCCCTTTCTTTTCTCGTAAAAAATCAGAGTTTGCAGTAGTCATTGTCTTAGAAGTGTCTACTTCTGTACCTGCCTGTACAACAAAGTATAAATTTGCCACTAACAAAAAGTGGACAAGGAATCCAAAGCGTAACTAACACGGTCTTGGGGGCATTCTATAGACCAGAATATTAAACTAAATTTGATTACATGAATAAATAGTTGACTACTAAACATTTTTTTCTTTAACTACACTGAGAGTTTTTTATTTATTTATTTGTATTTTTTTACTTTTGTTCGATTCATTTACCAATATTTTATGTATAGGTTAATATATACAGGGTGTTTCAGAATAAGTGTTGCAAACGTTGGGAGGACGTTGGACACATCAAAACAATTAAAAAAGCCCATGTGAACATCTTTCCGGAAATGCCTCCTTTCTGAGTTATAGGCCTATTTGTATTACCAAAATTACAATGGAAAATACTGCAGGGATAGCATTGCACGTAAACTAACGTAGGCCTACACGTTTTGATTTATCAAAGACAGGGTGTGTTATGAATACGTAGACGGTACAAACTTCTGGGGCTTGTAGAGGGGTCAGAGGGAAACACCTTTGTTCAATGAACCCATGGCCTAAAACTTTGTTATGTTTTTATTTTATTTGTTATTTAAGTGTATTTGTTAGGTTTATTATTGTCTTTTTATTTCTTACGTTTTTACAAGAGTTAGAGCTGCACCCTACACAATCGTACACGCTAGGTATCTTCCAAAGGGTGCGTCAAAACATGCTGCGTCGATGCAATCTTCGCAACGAAGTTGGAGGTCGTCAATTTCAGCACTTATTGTAAAAAGGTAAGAAATAAAAAGACAATAATAAACCTAACAAATAAA
>KZ869659.1:37877-55038 GCA_003456935.1 Machilis hrabei | reverse complement strand
CTGCGGAATTTTTGGAAAATAACTTTTCCACTCCATTTCAATCAAGGAACATACCATATCATTTTGTAAGGGGAATTTCCGAACACCCTGTATAATGTTTGATGTCGCTGTCTCATGTTAAACGGAAAACTTTAAGCATTAATAATTCCGCTGTAATTAATTATTTTTAACCAAATTTTGTATACTAGCTATGATTGGTATGTAGAAGACATGTATACCAAATTCATTAAAATCTGCAAACGGGAACTCGAGATAAAACATAGGGCTCGAAGTGGATTTTTGTCTTGTTCTTGTTGTTCTTGCGACGTTTTATACAGTGTACAGCCCGTTCTACACATCGTAGGAACTTGGTTTTGGTGTCATTCGATATATTTTGATGCGGGGTGCTTTTGCTAAAACCATTCCAATCACATAAGGGGTTATCAATTTATTAGGGGAAAACCTCCCTTTTATAGTATTGAGGGGCAGAGCGTTCTATGCGTCGTAGAAACTGGTTTTTGGTGTCATTCCATGTATTTGGATGCGGGGTGTAACTTTTGTTAAAATCATTGCAATCACATAAGTTTTTTAAAAATTTATTTGGGGAAAACCACCTCCTTTATACTATTGAGGGGCCAGGGCATTCTATGCATAGTAGAAACTTGGTTTCGGTGTCATTCGATCTATTTTGAGAGGGTTTCCCTCAATAAGTTGAGAATCCCTGCTCTGAATGGACCCAAAAAAACACTATCTCCGGTAGATAGCGATACCATTATCTTCTATAATAATATTTTGCTATCAATCTTTCTTTATTAAATAATTGTCCATGGAAACCTACACTGTGTTGACAAGGTGAAGTTCAAAGTGTGAAAGCTTGTTTGTGATGTATGGAAGCCACATGGTGCACTGCTCGGTGAAGTATATTTTGTGTGAACGGTTACGTGTTCGAGACGTGTATATTGTTGTAGTGAAAGTGACAGTCCAAAGTATGTGAAAGTGACATGGATTAGAAAAACAAAAACGGGACGTTTATGAAACTAGAATAAGGTTTGAAGTCAAAGCCGTAAAGGAGCACGGACAAGAATATTTTGTGTCAGGGTATAATGTATCCCTGAATTATACAATTTTTTCTATAGAATGTTTTGTGTCATAGTATAATGTATACCTAAATTAAAAATATGTTTAAATCTCAAGCTTAATTGCTGAATATTGAATCGCAACTTAATTTTAAAATATTAAATGTGGGTTATTACTTATCAGGGTTAAGATTTACTTTTGAAATCAAATTCAGCTAAATCTATCTCTCTATATATAAGAGGGGCATAGGTGTACGTCACGCTGAGAACTCAGAACTGGAACGGTGGATTTCGCTATATTTTTTTTTGTCTAAGTCGGTAGCTACCCGAATTTTTTTTCACGCAAAATATTTTTTCAAGCTTAATACAGAACGTTAAAGTTTCCATTTAAAATGCACAGGAGACAGCATAGCATTGCCATCTAATCTGTAAGCTGCTGTACTGTGTAACGATGCGTGCCATCTATCGACATGTAGTTTAATAATAATCTTTATTGGACATAAGTACATAGAAGGTCAAAAATAATGAAATATTAAATTTGGTTCATTAGTTATCCAAATCAAAGTTGAGTGTCCATATCAAATTCAGCAATAAGGCTTAACATTGAACAATTTGTATAATTCAGGAATACTTTATACTATGACACAAAACATTCTATCGAAAAAATTGTATAATTCAGGGATACATTATACTCTGACACAAAATATTCTTGTCCGTGCTCCTTTACAGCTTTGACTTACCATTTAACTTCAAATCTTATTCTAATTGCATAAACGTCCCGTTTATATTTTTCTAATATTCTAAAAGGTACAGTATATTAATGAAAAGTTTATGGCCTGTTTTCATTATAACTAATATATTATTATTATTCAAACCTACTTTTCATTCACATTAAAATCACTAGTAATAATACTCATTTTTGGTACGCCAACAATGTTTCGAAAATTATAGGTTAGTTTTATTTTTGTAGAAGTTAACCCATGGGAGCTGTATCTTTGCGTATGATCATGGCCAATTCAATTTACTATTTATAAGTGGTATTTCCATCCCATGAGCTAAATCATCATAGACGTTGAAAATACTACTGTATGAACGCAGATAATCCTAGTGTAGTGACCATGGGACCCACAAGTTTTATAGGAGAGTAAAAATCGAAGGGTTCCTGGCATATAAAAAATAGTTTTTATATAAAGTTGAGAACTATTAGACGATTATATGTGGTGTTTAACGTCCTATCAACACCATATAGGTCATTTCAGGACGATGAACAATGCTTATTGTGATTAATGAAGGTGAATGGACAATCAAAACCATCCATGCCTTATGCGATATTCGTGCCCGCAACCCCCCGAAATTCAACTCGATACGCTGATGACCACTGTGCAACACAAGTCGGTACGAGCTACTAGAAGCTAAATATTAATGTTTCAGTACTCATTCCGGTTTATAATAATTGTCAGTCTAAAAAGAATATGAATTCCACAAGATAATAAATAACAGATAACTACCATCTACTAGTCAACCTGCTTGGGGGAGTATGTAGTGTGCCTGACTCCTGTCCCAAAGGTCGTGGGTTTGAATCCCGCGTAAGACATGGATGTTTGTGCTGTCCTAAGTGTGCACTTGTGTTGGCATATGTCTGAGCACTCACTTGTGTTGTCCTAAGTGTGTGCACTCAACGTCGGAACAAAAAGTGGCCATAATCGTTAGTGATAGCGCACCAGAAGTGATACCAGCAGGCGGTTCCTAGTGCAATAACATTAAAAAAAAATCTACCATCTACTAAACTTAAATTTTAGTTGTTATGTAGACCAACGGTTCAATCAGTTTTAGCTTAAAATTGCTAAGTTCCCAGCGCAGTGAATGACAAGGTACTCTTAAGTCCACAGACTTTGCCAAATTTTGATGAAGGTGAAGGAATTTCAACTCAATATTAAAATTGCCGACATTTAAAAAAAATCGATTTCTTAATTGGAGAGAACAACCACTGCATATTTTAAAACTGTGTCGTACTTTAAAACCACTTTTATAAACGAAAGTAGCTATATTTTAGATCACTCTGTAACAATTAAATTGACTAATTTTGAGACCAAAAATGTTGCTGCTTTGTTATGATCATCATTTGATTCATGATGTGAGTTTATGGTCCTATGTGTCTGACAGCTTAAGGACTAACAGAGACCCCATACACGACGTTACAGGATGATCACATTTTGAAACTCAATCGACACATTGCAGGTGGTGGGTTCTTTTAGATCGAATACTTATTAAGGGGAACCTATTTTTAACGTGACTTCCGGAAGACTTCTGGGATCATATCTTAGTGTGAACTCGTAGGACTACCTTTATGTTCAGGGAAAGGAATCGGCCATGAGGGTTGAACTCAACACGTCCCTATCAGGAAGCGCGTACTCAACCATTAAGCACATTAGTTAACAATTAATAAGGAAACAGAATAAAAAGGGACACAACCACAATAGTGAAAATCTGCCTTTTACAAAGTAAATGTAATCTTAGAGCGAATATACATGTATGGGATAAACACGCATTCTTGTTCACGGACTTCAGAAATATAATCATTATAGATTTTTGCGTGGGCAATGTGTAGCGACAATCTCTCTTTCGAAGCGTTTTTATTTGGTGAAGTTTGGGATTCAATCTAAACACTTTCCGTCATATTTTTTATTTAAAAAAAGAGTGGTGTTTTTTAAATTAAATATACCAAGTTAAGAACGTACAGTACCAGCATCGATTCTGTCATATCCAAACGAAGCGTAGCGCGAAATTTCGTTTCGCTTAAAACGCAAATTTTCGTTCACTTACCAAGCTACGAAAAATTAAATTCGCTACNTCTTTCAGGCGAAGCCTGAAAGACGTAATAGCGAATTTAATTTTTCGTAGCTTGGTAAGTGAACGAAAATTAGCGTTTTAAGCGAAACGAAATTTCGCGCTACGCTTCGTTTGGATATGACAGAATCGATGCTGGTACTGTACTACTAGTATTAAAAAAATAAAAACATAATTGGCCGATACGTTAACAAATGAAAACGTCACTCTACGGAAAAAGTAGGTGTTNAAAATGTCAGTGCCAGTTTTCTACTCAGAAGTTAAAGAGTAAGTGAGTCTTGAAGACCATGAGATTGATTTTTTTCAGCCAATATACCATTTCTACAAAAACTACAAAAAAGTATTGTCTTTACACCAAAAAATGTCCACTCATTTCTCCTCGCTGTAACATCAATTCACATATTTCTAAGAGTATTGTGAATGCAGAGAGGGAGGTGGAACCAACCAACAGTTTTCCCTTCGGGTGCCTACAGTTTTTATTACAACGGTATATTTAGCTTTTAAGGCTAAGCTATTATAGTTTTATACGAGTGTATTGAAGTCTCAAGAACAGAGTGGGTCGATAACAATTCTAAAGTTTCTCATCCACATTTTAATTCCTCAGTCGAAGGATGTAATGCTCCTGTTAAAACATATTTACATGTTTATGCACGCCTTAGCATGTAAGGTGTGTTGAATTTTAGTCCAGTGTTTAGCGAAACTGGCTTTAGTTTGGAGGTTATAGCGTGAGTCATGAATATTTGTGAACTGCGACTCATTGTAAATGACAACGTAAATATCATGGCTAATGACACAGTAAATGTCTACACAGCATACTAATCAATCGCACATTGATGATGACGTGTGTTGCTTTACTTTGAATAGATATTTTGTGCGTCATTACGTGACGACAAACATTAGTACGTATGTTGGCTAATGGAGATAGTTGTACAATCACAAATATTGACATAAAGGACATTTAAAACGCCCTGTCTTGTGTGGGAATTGAACCTACCACTCTAGGTTGGTGTGAGAGGGAATTGACTAGCCAATAGCAAACCGATACCTTTATAGTACTTTAAAATGACATGGCATTCTCAGACATTTATTAAAATCAATAATATTTAGTTTTTACTGAGAAAATATTTTCACCCTTACCAGAGACCAAACACAGGACGTCTGAAACTCGTTTCCAAGATTACGATTTTCTACGATTTAGGTCAGTGAGCAGAGATATGCCTTGTGGTTTACTTTTCACATGCTTGGCAGCCTAATGCGGTGGAGTGTGGGTTCGATTCCTACATGTCCAAGACGTAATTTGTACATGTTTGGAGGCCTTATGCTTTGAAATGTGATGTTGATACCCGTTGAAGAGACTGGGATCGCAATTTGGTGTCCTAGTATTTTTCATTGTCAATTCACAAAACATTTTTAAAGAAACATTAAAACCGAATCACAGAGAGAATATGAAGAGACCTTGTATGAACTGTACCTAAATGTACTGATTATAAACATTTAAAGCACGAGGAAATTGAAAAATGGTGTCAGAAATCATCAAAGTGAGCTTCAAAATGAGTTCCAGAGGTCCTCAATTTTATCCGTTCTATCCCCAATGAAGGTTAAATAAATGTATATGTAAAGCTTAAACATAATTAATTTTAATATTTAAATTTTTAATGGAAATCTTGACAACCAAAGTCATAAAAACACTGTAAAAGCCAAAGTAAAACTTGCCTAACATGGAATTACTTTACATTTTGCTAACGGTTGTCTGAACTGAATAAATTCCAAAGGTTCAGGAAAGAATCCATTTAGCGCCTAAAGTAAAGCAAACAGGAAAATTTTTGTATTTTCAATAGCAATGTTTGACCTCGATGGTAAGATGTTAAGGCTTTCACTTTAACCATAACATTTTTTCCAAACAATGAAACTAGCTTCGGGTTTAGGAAAAGCGAAGGCAGAGGTACAATGCATGGAGTTGAAAGATTATTCTTGTTTGCTAAGATGACCTTGTGACTTAAATATATATTGCCAGCCCTAGTTGTTACAATCGGTCAGTTCCAACTAAGCATTTGGTAGTACTGAGCATCGCTGAAAAATTATAAACACTTCAACATGAATCTGGTAAGCCTCTCAATACAAAATGGTTATACTAATCAATACTTTTTTTTTCAAATTGTAAGTTCTATTTGCCTAATTGAAACAGCAAGTATAGAGTACAGAGTATACTTATAAAGTTTTACATTGAAATCAGCATCATTACATAGTATTTCAAATTTTGGTACTCCATTTCGTGGATTGATTCAAGATGAACATTTCAAAATGTTTTATAATGAATCATTTAAAATTCAGATTATTTTAATTAATTTTACTAAATATTTGCACAAAAGTAGTTTTTGTTCTCACACCAATTGCATAATCAAAGACGCATTCTGCACAGCTTACACTCTTATCACCTGTTTAGCAGTTGTAAATTAGCTGTACGTATTCTGTATCAACGTTTCGAAAGCGTATTTTCATATTTTCAGGTGGATCTTATGTTATATTGTGTATAGAAAAAAAAATCTGAAAGAAAATATTAATATATCACTAAGTAGAATGGAATTATCATATATTTAAACAACACCTGAAGAAGTCCTAAATGATAATACGAATTGTCACAGTAGACAAAATATATCACACAATTAGTTTATATGAAAATATGATAAAGTAATTGAATTATACTTTATTTTTTCAGATCCTGGTTTTGGCTGCAGTATTCGCCCTCGGCAGTGCTCAAGTAATCCCGGCTCCAGTAATCCCAATTCTCCGAAAAGCGGAAAATAGGGACAATTTTGGACAGTATTCTCTCTCGTAAGTAGTTCTTATTTATATTTAATGTATTTCCAGGCTTTGTATAATTAGTCGAAATTGCGATAGCTTGAAAATATTTAGTGCATTTAGAGATCAAGCTATGTTTGATGACCCATATACCCTTTTTGATAAGTTACGAAAAGGTTTCAATGTTAAAAGGGTCTGGAGCAGATGGTTGGTCAACTAACTCTTACACCAAAAGCCTTGGGTTCGATTCCCCGACAATGCTAGGTTTTGTGAATAGCCTCCATAATAACACTAGTGATTGTCCATTCATGTGGACCACGTTGTTAAATGACCCATGTGGTGTTTTAGTGACGTAAAAGGCCACAAATCATCACCACAATGCACTTTAACGTATGTGCTTGTCACACCGGTCAAAAGAACCACAAACCACATTTCTTGTAGTGTCAGTGAATAGTATTATCACATAAAGCAAGATAACTTCAAGCCAGTGGGAAAGTAGTTGATAGGTCTTCTTGTAGGTGGCGTGACAGAAGCCGAGCTACTTGGGATAGTGGTTAGCACAGCGCGCCCTGGAACGAGGGGTTGCGGGTTCGAATCCCGTATAAGGCATGGATGTTTGTGATGTCTTATGTGTGTCTGTTGTTAATAGAATTAAATTCACCTTCATTAATCACAATAAACATTGTTTTCATCGTCTCTAATGATCCAGTGTGTGTAATTGGGACGTAAAACACCATATCATCATCATGACGGAGTTCGAAATCACATAGACAACTGGGGAATTATCATGCTCTCTACTGTACAAAATAACCTAAAATCTTCTCTCTAGCCTGTTTGACTTAATTAAAGCTGTCGTTGCTGCTACCAGGATTGTTTTTTTTTACAAGTTCTTCCAGCAAGCTGTTCAGTTAAATACGTTTCCTCCATATATTCTTCTGTAAATGAATGCTGGTAGTCATAAATTTTGACGTAAGTAGCTGGTCTTTTTTCTAACGATTTTGATTCACGAAGTTTTAAGTATTGTTAGCCAGAATTCAGTTTCCCAAATTCATGATATTTCCAAAACAAGCACAAAAACTAGATTTCTCAATTCAGCCACAAACACATTTACTAAGACTGTTTTTCACTATGCTAAAAACGGAAAACCAATCAAATTCCGGAATATTTATGAACACTAGCGTAAATTATAGATGTTCTGCTTACTACAAAAATATATAATTTTCACTGTATTAACTCAAGGCTTTAGGAGTATGATATGACCAAGATCATTTTTGTATCTGCTATATCTAATTAAACTAGTTCAATAATGCTCAGGGGTATACATATATACTTATTTTTCTTTATTGCATGGAATAAAATCGAGAACTGTGTAGTCATAAATACAGACTGAGGTTGTGCATTCATATTTTGTATACCAATTACAGTTTATTATACTAAAGTTAATTTTCTTTTTTTTAACTCATTTTTAATGTCTTCATAAAAAATCATGTTAAATAAACTCTCAGATTTGAACTCGTTTTTCCAATTGCGTGTTCTTAGTATGTACATTTATATATAACTAATTCTATTCAGACCAGATATATGCCAATCAATTTCACATAAATATTTTTAGCTTCAACTGTCGATTAGGCTACTGTTAAGTCATATAGCCTAATGTGTATTTCAACTTGAATGTTAACATAATTTTGAGAAAACAGTTATGTTTAATTAAATTTAATAAACACCCAGAAATATACAGGGTGAAGGTAAACGTCGTGAAAAAAATCGTGGCGGGGTCGGAGACACGAAGCTAGTTGAGAATGTCTAATGAACATTTGGCCTAGGAGGAACCGTTTTAGAGTAATTAACCCTTTTTTTATAGCTAATCAGAGTCGAGAGCGCGATAGTGTATACGTAATGGGGCGGGGTCAGCTAAACGCTGTTGCCACGCTTCGCTGTTCGGCCGTTGCTTCGGCCAAGAAACAGCGCACCGGATCAATGGCCAAATAGCGAAGCGTGACAACAGCGCTTGGCTGGCGCCGCCCCATTACGTATACACTATCACGCTCTCGACTCTGATTAGCTATAAAAAAGGATTAATTACTCTAAACCGGTGCCTCCTAGGCCATATGTTCATTAGACATTCTCAATTAGCTTCGTGTCTCCGACCCGGCCACGATTTTTTGTCATGAAGTTTACATTCACTCTGTATATAACCACAAAATTAATTTCTTTGCATGTTAGATAAAAAAAATACTGATTATCAAATGTGAAAAACCTTAGAATATAATTAAAAACAAATCTTGGTTTGGAAATCTAATCCCTCCTTAAAAGTAGGCAGAACATTGGAACAGTGTTACAGCAATTCTTTAAACGTGAAATTAATACATTATATATTCCTTCAGATTTGAGACCGGAAATGGCATTCGTCATCAAGAGTCACTTCGTCTGAAGCAAATTGGAAAGGAGCAAGTGCCTGAAAAGAAGGGAACCATTTCCTACACTTCTCCTGAAGGCATACCAATTAGCCTCTCTTACATAGCTGATGAGTACGGTTTCCGTCCAGCAGGAGCTCATTTGCCAGGTTCACAACCAATCCCACCACAAATCGCGGCTAGCCTTGCCCTCACACGCGCAGCTCCTGTTGCCCTGCGTGGCCTGCCTCTTGGTAACCCTGCTTTCGGCTAAGAGTTGATATTGGGTAGATATGTTGTTTCACACACGTTGATCCGTGTTATCAAACATTTCTTTGTACGATATGTTAAAAAATAAAGGTTTGTTTTCAAGAGAAAATTATGTACAGTAAAACATACATACTTTTTTACCTTCCTGGTGTCAACCCAATTTATCCTTAATATCTATGACTTTGAAGCACTTTTTGAACAGAAAATATTTGTTTAATTATTAAAGGCTAACCAAGGTAATAATTGTAAATGTCTCAAGTAGGTTTCTTCAGCACTAACGTTTTGCATATATATTTTTACTGTAAGTATGCTACATGTTGAAAGATCTGTACAATTTTACAAAATACTGTTACGAGTTAAAAAAGCATGATATAATATTAATAACGATGTTTCACTAACAACAAAACTTACGTGTGATTGTCACACGCGAGTGGTTTAATTAATTTTTGCTCGGTCTGGTATGCTCTGCCATTACTGAGTATGTTTTCCAGCAACAAAATGGTATAGAATATGCATTAAATCGCTGCAATAACTCTTTCATTAGTACTTTCAGTTTAATAGATATTACAATTTTGAAACAGGGAAGGACTTTTCATACATACTGTATGTCACTTCAAAGTATTTAAATCGATGAAACCTTAATTTTCTGGTATAACCACTACTGTCTCTTACTGTCTCTCAACATATGTTGATATGTGTCTCATTTGACTCACATGCGTATGAACACAGGTAGATTGTTCCTCAAACTGAAAACCCATCATAAATTATAACAGAACTTATAACACATTTGTGTTTAGAGCAGTGAGGTATTTATCAACAATTCTATTTCTATTTGTTGTTGTTTTTCCACAAAAAGTATACGTTAAATTATAAATATAACAGTGATTAATTTATTAGAACGTGCAATGACAATGGCTAAAAACATCAATAAAACATCGATAAAAATAACTAAAATATCTAAAACTTCTACAGAAGTTATGGGCTTCTCTTCATAGACCCTAGCGTTAAATTACTGCTCTTTTCCTCTAACATTTCACTAACATATACTATCTTGATTGTACAATTTCAAGAGCCACCATTTTGTTTACCCAGTTGGATAAACGTATGAATTGATCTTGTAAATAATTCAAATCTTTACACTATGGCAAATTACATTGATAGTGGATAAAAATACGAAAAATATGATTGATTTTAAGTTTAAAAATCAACCACCTTGTTTTCTAAACAATGAAATAAGCAGCTAGATCTCATGACATACTGTATCCTTTATCAATATACCAAATTTGAACGCAGTGTTATTTAGTTTGCGGAAGATATGGTTTATTATAATATATTTACTAGAATAGCAACCAATTTTATTACACGAAATTAACAATTCAAAGGCACAGAGGAAAACAACAGATTCCAACAAAACGAAAGTCGAGATAATGTAATGCTGCCATACTGTTCATTGAAATCAGCTGTTTTGCGATTTGGAATATTACTGGGGAAAATTAACTGTGTCTAATATATTGAGTAGTGAAAAAATCTAACAGAGTCCATCGTGAAACAAAGTAAAAACCAACAGAGTCCATTGAAAGGATGTGTTGTGCATGCGTGGATGCCATATTTGTCGAATAATTTATTGTAGTAAGTGGCACAATCTTTATTCTTAAGATTAAGACCTTGATTAATAAGGGAAACGAACGTACCTATGTTACAGCTCCGATTTCGATGATGCTTGGTGACGACAAAGTAGCAATCAAGGAACATGTACTGGTAAGACAATACGACGGAGAAAATTTGAGTTTAGGTTACATGTGCTATGTTTTAGAGCCCGAAGCCTACCAAATACTAATGCTTGACGTGGCCTAATCGTAGACTCAAATCACAACACATTATAACAATAGTATTGCAAAACTGGTGTTTTAAATACAGTTTGGAGAAGTCTTTTGATTTACATTTTTCGAAGAAAAAATATGTGCACATACGTAATAAAGAATCCAAACAGCGTACAATGATTTTACAATCGCGTTTTCGAACTTATATTACACATACAGGGTGATTCATAAGTGATGATACAAACTTCTATGGTACGTTCATGAGACCAATACACATCGATATTCAGGAGTGACATTTTTTTTTAATCACCTCATTTTCGAGATCTTTTTTTTTTTTAAATGTGATAAATATGTCAACACTGTAAAAAGACACATTTCAGTACGTTTTGTTTGACATATGTTGTTGTTCCTGAATGGCTCAGGGGTAATGGTTTTGCCTCTTTCTCGTACTGCGTGTAAAAGGACAAGGTGTACCGGGTTCGAAACTCCCGTGAACCAGCAATTTTTTTTCAGTCACATATTATGGCTAACTTGAAGGGATTGAACAGATTAAAAGTTGAAAGATTTAAAGATTTGAAAATTAAAACACATTCTTCACAAACGATGTTCTCGTACATCAGTTACCCTTATTAGCGTTTTCAAACTAATCACAGTAATTGTAATTAGCTCCAATGACTTCTTATAATTCGTTTAGCCTCTTACAGTCAGCGTTATTTAAGTAATTCAATGAAAATAATTATGTGTCCAGATCTCTACCAATTAGATTTGTGTGGGGGAAAATTGTTCTCGAATTGTGTACAAAAAAATCCGTTAATATCGCTTGAATACTCGGGTACTCATGTCGTTGACGAGACTTGGAATAAGGGCGGTTAAAACCCGGTATCTCTTGGATTCTTGAATAGGGTGGTAAATGGAGTTTCCTTTTTTGTTTAATCCTAATTTTTTCTTTCTCCTTTGTGCGTTTGCCAATCTATCGATTTCAGCGGCATATGGCCGATGTTGCTTTGTCCCTATTTATGTTAGTGCCGTAACAAAATGTATTCGATGAATTATTGACTGATACACTCATTTAAAATTAGCTGATATTCCAAGTCTCGTCAACGACATGAGTACCCGTGCATTCAAGCGATTTTAACGGATTTTTTTTGTACACGATTTGAGAACAATTTTTCCCCAAACAAATCTAATTGGTAGAGATCTGGACACATTTACTTAAATAAAGTTGACTTTAAGAGGCTAAAACAATTATAAAAAGTCAATGGAGCTAATTATAATTACTTTGATTAGTTTGAAAACGCTAAAAANGGTAGCTACTTACTGTACGAGAACATCGTTTGTGAAGAATGTGTTTTAATTTTAAAATCTTTAAACCTTTCAACTTTTAATCTGTTTTATCCCTTTAATTCCTTCCCCTGAGCCATTCGGGAACAACAACGTATGTTTCTTTTTACAGTGTTGACAATTAAATATCTCGAAAATGAGGCCACTAAAAAAAATGTCACGCCTAGATATCNATTTGTATTGGTGTCATGAACGTACCATCACTTATGAATCACCCTGTATATGCACATCACAATGTTATGGACATAGGAGTGATCATAAGAAACCCAAGTAACGTCCGAATGAGCTATTGCTATGATCGAATTCAACAGCCTTTATTCAACCACTTTTTTTTTACTGTTTCTAAGCCTGCTTTTTTTTCGATCATCTACTGAGAACACACACATATGATACCACAGACATGCATGCGTTTTTGTGGTATTTGAGCACACAGCCGTTTGATCCAGTGTGTGGTGTGCTAACCATTAGACCAAGCAGGTCGGCATTGTGTATAGACGCCAATAGGTCATTTCATTCGCTGGTATTTTGGTGGTCATTGTACTATAAGCGGTTGTCCATGTATCTTAGCCCCTAATGTTGTCCACCGTTTATAAATATGGCGTGTATAGCCTAACCAGTATGTACATATTCTATTGAGTACGACTTTGGATATGAAGAACAAATATACCTATGGCTACAGGCTTGGGCCTCGGCCTTGAACCCCCTCTGGGTATCATCGTGCGCTTGTTGGATGGAGGAATACGATTGCACATGTGAAGTTAAATGTTTGTCCAACGGGCTGAAGGGGGTTAAGTCCCCGTAGCAGTCGTTGCATCGTCCTTCGGGGCGATGCAACATAACGTGTGTGTTATGTTATGTAGTACGACTTTTTCGTCACCAAGTCTCATATAAGTCGGAGATGCAGCATTCGTGCTCTCCCTTTCTAAGTTCATATTTTTACAGATTTAGTTATTTTGTTACATTTTTATCAGTATTGTTTGATTTTGTCGACTATAAACCACTAAACGTTATAGTTTTGACATATCTTAGAATGTATCAACTTCACGAAGTTCCATTAAAATATTTTGAACAGTTTAGATTCAGACAGATCGATGGGTGGACGGACATAAGTGGAAGGCTTTGTGTTCTAAACGTTGTAAGAATGAAAGTATTCAAGTATAAAAGGTACCGTTGATTTTATTTACTCATACAAGTGTTATGTCAATTTTTTTCCAAAATTAATAAATTTAACAAACTCGACACAATATTTTACAAGTTCAGAGATTATTTTAATACTAGACATGTAGCTGATTGTTGTGACTGAGTGCTACCAATTCCAACTAGAATGGAGTTTATCAATTTCACAGTGTGCCACCATTGTCAAATTTCCAATGCTGTACAAGTTACCGCTAAAGAAAAAGAAGAAAACATGAAGTAGCTTCACGTAAACGCGTAGTTAAAATTGTTCGATTTACGCAGTTAATTTATTTCACAGTGAACTAGTGCTGCCAAATATCCAAATTTGTAAAATACAGTCTTGCGAGATTTCCAGAATTTTATACAATTATTTGTGTTTTTAAATAATGTTTTCTTAGAGTTGTTTTGAGTGTGACATAACATATTTATAGAATTTGTACTCAAGTATTACTAGCAAACAATTGCTTTCGTATACAAACAAGCACATTTACTTAAAGAACATTTGAAGTTTTGAAAAAATCAGTACAATTTGAACGCTTCTAAAGGCGCAACACAGTTACTTGAAATATACAGGACGAGGGTAAACTTCGTGAAAAAAAAAATCGTGGTGCGGTCGAAGACACGAAGCTATTTGAAAGTGTCAAATGAACACATGGCGTAGGAGGCACCGTTTTAGAGTTATTAACCCTTTTTATATCTAAACAGACTCGAGAGCGCAATAGTGTATACGTAATGGGGCCGGGCCTGCCAAGCGCTGTTGCCACGAGTCGCTACTCTTCGCTGTTTGACCCTTGCTTCGGCAAAGAAACAGTGCGCCGGAGCAAGGGTCAAATAGTGAAACGTAAAGACGCGTGGCAACAGCCCTTGGCTGGCCCGTGCCCGTAAGGTATACACTATCGCCCAGTCGACTATGATTACATATAAACAAAAGTGTTAATTACTCTAAAACGGTGCTTCCTAGACCATATGTTCATTATACATTTTCAATTAGCTTGGTGTCTCCGACTACACCACATTTTTTTTTCACGAATTTTACCTTCACCCTGTATACCTTTGTAACTTATAATCATTCATGGTATGTTACTATTATTATGTATAGTATTTTTAGAATTTAATTCGTCTCATTCGTTGCTATCTGATAACATGACAAATACACATTATAATACACTTTAGGATAATAAGTAAAATGTAAGAACATTATAAAATATATACATTTTTAAGCAACAATGAAAGTTTAAAAAAAATATGTTTGATTTGAGATTAAAACACACGGGTTGTTTAGGTTATTAGTGTACTCATTTTTCATTTTGCAATTGTGAAGTTCTGGGTTCACACTCTAGGATGACTCTATACACTACGTGTAATTTTTGTTTTCTATGAATTATTGTACACCATATTCAGGTATGATCGTACGCGTTCTCCGAAAGGGACGGGGAAAATGGGATCGCATCAATAGGTATTCGATGTACAAAAAACACCACATGTATGTATCAAGTGAGAGGCAAACAAAACTCAACCAGAAGCGTCGATACGTCAAGGATAGGGTCTCAATTAGAAATAAGTAGTGGTGGGTCGAAGGTTCGTCTGGCGAACCGAATCGAACCAAACCCTAAGGGTTTGGTTCGGGTTCGAAATCGAACTTTTTGGTAAGTTGGGTTCGGGTTTGCGAACTTTTGCGAACCCAGGTTCAAATTTTAAAATTTTACAAAGGAACTTTTTGGTAGTGGTGGGTCGAAGGTTCGTCTGTCGAACCGAACCGAACCGAACCCTAAAGCCTGGTCCACACGTTAGGTTTTGCGCAGGTAAAACCGTGGACAAAACCTAACGTGTGGACAAGGCTTAAGGGTTCGGTTCGGGTTCGAAAGTCGAACTTTTTGGTAAGTTCGGTTCGGNTTCGGTTCGGATGCAAAAACCAGGGTTCGACCCACCCCTAGAAATAAGCTATCAGAACCGGCTGACAATAAACGCATAGCGAAGACAAATGTAATTGTTATCTAATAACAGCCCTAATTGTTATATATATTTTTCATGTTTCAAAATACATTTCAACGTAATTGCAATTTTGTTTACTTTGGTTACTCAATATCAATACATTTTAGCTCAGGACTTATTAATTCATTCACAGTTATTCGAATTTGAGTGATACAATAAATTTGGTTTACCTTTAACTGAGACAATCTTTGTATTTTACGGTGCGTCAACACTTTAAAGCTCATTTGCGCTGGCGTGCTCTAACACAGGTCATCTGGAACGTTTTTTGGGCCTGTATTGAGACTTTAATCCGTCGGGCGGCTCCAAATGTTTTGAGTTCGAGCCCTGGGAGTGATTTGGGTAAAAGAACTGCTCGGAATCTAAAATGGAGGCTGTACGTATTTTATGTTTATACGTTGTGAACTGTGAGGATTTATCTTCCCAAGACAAAAATTCATTAGAAGCTTCTTAAAATGTCCCACCGTATACGCTATATTATCAAAACTATTCGGTCGCTTCACTAAATTTGAATATATTAGATTCATGAATGCCTATATGCGCGAGTGGTTTGTTGTGAATGAAATTAAATGTTGGACTGGTTTCTCAGAATCTGGATCTCAATCCCATAGAACACCTTTGGGACGTATTGGAGTGCCATTTAGATCTTGATCAAAACGGCCGTTTTCAAAGTCAAGCGCTTTGCAGGAGGAATATTTCCATCGGCGCTTACCGGAATATGGTAGAACGTATGCCCAGAAGGGTTGCCGCTGTCAATGAAGCAACTTACAAAAGGGTATATATAATAGGTAATGTAAAAGTACCTTGAGTGCCAAAACTTAACATAGAACTAGGAAGAAATTAAGTGTTTATTAACGTTTGGTTTCAAGATTGTACGTTCCAGGGAAAGCAGATGATGATAGAGAGTCGACCTGCTTGGGGGAGTAGGTAGTGTGCCTGACTCCTGTCCCAAAGGTCGTGGGTTCGAATCCCGCGTAAGACGTGGATGTTTGTGCTATCCTAAGTGTGCACCTGTGTTGGCATACGTCTGAGCACTCACTTGTGTTGTCCTAAGTGTGTGCACTCAATGCCTGAACAAAAAGTGGCCATAATTGTTAGTGATAACGCACCAGAGGTAATGCCAGCCGGCGGTTCCTGGTAAAAGCTTGACCATGGAAGGGTGACACAAGTGAATTTTCCCAGTAGCACAAACATGGGTAGTATCAGAAGAAATCAAAGATGCGGGCTCAGTTGAGTATTGGCTTAGAAAGTACATGTACATCTTACCCCGCAATCAACTTTAAGTCTTTGGCAGGGGGTGCAACGCACCAACTCATAAACGATTTCATTCCCGAATTGTTCGAGGAAAAAAAGACCACAGATACCATTCTACACCTAACTTCCCTAATATTATTTTCATGATCATTTCTACTTATATACACAGCTGTTTGCAGTACGTGTTCGCAGTTTAATGGCAATTGACCCTCAATGA
>KZ869655.1:44578-54923 GCA_003456935.1 Machilis hrabei | reverse complement strand
TACAAAATTTGGTTTAAAAATATTTAACTACAGCGGAATTATTAATGCTTAAAGTTTTCCGTTTAGCATGGGACAGTGAACTCAAACCTTATATACTGGCCCGAGCGGCCAGTATGATATGGGGTCTGCGGGGTACCGTTTCCGAGTTTAAAGTCGTTTAGTGTAACCAATGAGGTGAGAGCTCTCTTCCAAGGAATGCTTAATCTGTTCTGCGTTCGCGCCTCATTGGCTACACTAAACGGCTTTAAACTCGCAAACGATACCCCGCCAACCCCATGTTCCTATATTATTTCGACTCAGAATCAGCTCACTTATTAGCCATTAAAATTTTGTGGCAACCTTTTGAATCACCCTATATAACTGGTCCATAAGAGCGGGGTTAATAATTTATACAAATAAAACCAGAGCAATGGTATTCGGCTTTCAAAAACAATTAACTTTAACACTAAACAACCAGCTGATACAGCAAACCTCCAAACATATGTACCTTGGATTTTTATTAATCAACAACATGTCGTTAAAACACCAAGTAGATTACATAGTCAGCAAGAGACAAAAGAGAATAAACATACTCCAATTTCTGGCAGGACATAAATGGGGAACCAATACAGCAACATTGATTACCACCTTCAAAGCAACTATAAGATCAGTGCTCAGTTATTGTTGTATGGTATACTCTATCCTACCGAAAACTAGCCTAAAACGTCTTATCACAGTCAAAAGTAAAGCACTTAGACTGTGTCTAGGATTACTACCTGGTTCACCAACCGATTATATGTAAGTATGCACTAGCAGGGGTTATCCCTTTCCACCTACTAATACAGCAAAATACATTACTAAATTAAAAACTAACTGCCCCAAGCTACCCACCTTCACCTCTTTACAGTGGATGAAGTTGCATCATACACGAGACAATAAAAAGAGAAGATTCCTTAGTACTTAACACATACGACACCACATTTCAGCAACTAGACGCACCCAGGCAGGTAGAAGTAGAACCTAGTTCAATACCTGATATTTCAGTTTCGTTAAAGATCCCGCACTTAACCAACAAAGCTACCTTAAACGTTGCAACCAAGCAGTTAGTATCACAATTCATACACGACAACCATGATAACAAAGTACACATGTATACTGATACGTCACGTGATCCTGCTACAGGAAATACTGCAATTTCCTTTGTAATACCTGTATATAATTTGCTTCACACGCAATATATTGGTTTTACATCCAGCAGTACAGAAGGCGAACTCATTGTAATAGCAGAAGCACTTTCATGGCTAAAACGCCAAAATTATAAATCAGNAAACACTCATTCTAACTGATAGTACATCATCTTTATACATGTATAACAACTATAATACTTACAACATCATCAAGTCAATTATAAACACATTAAACATATTAGCAGATAATACGGATACCGGGAAACGTAGGCAACGAAATGGCCGACGAATTTTCTAAATAGTTTCTCAACATTCATCACACTATACAAGCAGAACCAACCATACCAACAAAGTAATTACTTTAAACAAAGTTACCATACCTGGAAACACCCACACACCAACAAAAGTAAACATCTGACCAAGTTCCATCTTTCCCCAGATATCAAATATACGCTTACATTGAAAAAACAGAGAAGTACAATCATTAATCCACAGACTATTGATTGGTAAACCAATCACAAACACAGCATTACAACAGTATAAACGAGATCTCGTACTTCCAATTGCGTAACATGTAATAGTGAAGTCACCGCCTTACATAAATTAGATTTATATTCAAAATATCATGCCATTCGAATGCATTAACTCAACTTGCCTGAAGTTAAAAATTACAAACTTAACAAACCATCAGAGAGCTTGCAATTTAATATCGTACAACAACTTGGAAATAAATTATTCCAAAAATGTCATACAGCCTTTAAATGATATACCAACATTTAAAACATTTTCGCAAAATAAATTCACCAAAACACCAACAGAGCTGTCCCTCCAACACCCAAGGACACATTCATAGTAGCATAAACAGCTATCAATAAAATGTTCTTTTCAGAGCAACTATTTTAAAGAGTACAAATTAATGGCACCAAAGTTGTCTTACTACAAATACAGCATAACATAACGCCTTTTGGTTCGTAAATACTCACTCTCCCCCTCCCCCCCCCCTCTCCTCCCCCCTTCCAACACTTTCATGAGACGGGAACACCATATAAACTGATACGGAAGTCTGAAGAGAGACGTATGTTATCTTTGCTGTCTTCTTATCCTCACACCAAACATACAGCAGAAGAAGTCATAACTGTGGTAGTTCATAGCAGAGATGTGTCTGGAAAATAATAATCATAATAAATATAAACATTGGTTCAATTCTCAGCAGTTATGGAGCTATGACTGCTCGCAGTAGTTCACCTCTGATCGATGGATCTAACTGGGGTTTCAGAAAACAATTATTTTTTTTTCAGTTCAATTTATTTTTGTTCCATTAGGTCAGGATTAAATGATATTGGAATATGTCCAAAAGTATTAATAACATAGAAAAATATACATACAAAAACCTTGGTATATAATAAAATTAAAAATACAATAGTCTTTGTAGGCCTACATACAAGTTCGTCACAAAATGATAGTTGATTTTTAAAAGATAGCAACCTGAATTGATAGTGTCCCAAGATATCCAAAAGATGTCCAATTGCAGTTTCAATACTATTCTTCTGCTTTTAAAGAAATGTTTAAATCAGGAATGCAGTAAGGAATAGCTTGAAAATCTAATAAGTATCCATCCATATATATAATTCCCTAGTGTCCGTCTGTCACGCTTAGTTTAAGGACTTCCCGGAGGATTTAAGAGCTAAAAATTTGTACTCTGGGGTTATCGATGTCGCTGAGTCCGGCAAAAATACTGACATTTACGTACCTTTACGCCTTTCATGTGAATCAATGTAGCAAAATTAAGAAGAGGGACTTCCCGTATGAATGAAGAGCTGAAACTTTGTACTTGAGGGTTATCGAGGTCGCTGAGTCCGGAAAAAATAGTGAAATTTACATACCTTTACGCCTTTCGGGTGAATCCATGTAGCAACATTTAGAACAGGGACTTCCCATATGAATGAAGAGCTGAAACTTTGTACTTGAGGGTTATCGAGGTCGCTGAGTCCGNGGTGAATCCATGTAGCAACATTTAGAACAGGGACTTCCCATATGAATGAAGAGCTGAAACTTTGTACTTGAGGGTTATCGAGGTCGCTGAGTCCGAAAAAATAGTGAAATTTACGTACTTTACACCTTACATGTGAATCCATGTAGCAAAATTTAGAACAGGGACTTCCCGGATGAATGAGAGCTGAAAGTTTGTACTCGAAGGTTATCGAGGTCACTGAGTCCGGAAAAAAGAGTGAAATTTACGTACCTTTACGCCTTTCGTGTGAATCAATGTAGCAAAATTTACAGCAGAGACTTCCTAAGAGCTGAAAGTTTGTACTCGGGTGTTATCGGGGTCACTGAGTTCGACAAAAATAGTTAAATTTACGTACCTTTACTCCTTTCATGTGAATCCATGTAGCAAAATTTACAAAAGGGACTTCCCCTTGGAATTAAGAGCTGAAAGTCGGTACTTAAGGGTTTTCGGGGTCACTGAGTCCGGTAAAAATAATGAAATTTACCTACCTTTACTCCTTTTATGTGAATCTATGTAGCAAAATTTACAACAGGGAATTTCGGTAAGAATTAAGAGCTGAAAATTTGTACTCGGGGGTTTTCAGGGTAACTGAGTTCAGTTAACATAACGAAATGTATGTACCTTTACTCATTTTCTGTGAATCCATGTAGCATCATTTACAACACTGACATCCCCTAATGGTTAAGAGCTAGAATTGGTACTTGTGGGATATCAGGGTCACTGGGTCCAAGGAAAATAGCAAAATGTATGTACCTTTACTCCTTTCATGTGAATTCATGTAGCATAATTTACAACAAGGACCTCCCGGGAGAATAAAGAGCCGAACATGTATACTCGGGGTTTTTGGGGATCGCTGAGTCCGAGAAAAGATGTGACATGGACGTACCTTGGCACTTTGTATCTATATATCGTTTAATGGCAGATGCTGAGACGAAAGACTTGGATTGATACGATAAAGGTGATCTGTATTCTTGAAAATGTAAGAGATTTTTATGAAATATTATAGAAATGTCAAGTAGATGAATTCAATTTCTTGAGTAAGCCTGTCAACCAAAACACTTTCTCACTGAAATAATTTGTTGAAGTCATCGATTACTTCCATTGCATGCCTCAAAAACTGCAATAGACCTTAATTGGAAGTTTTGTGGTCATCATATTGAGAAGAAACCCTGCATTACTTTCTCCACAGTATTGTTCATAATCAGTAGTAAATAACTTAATAAGCGCGTCCCAGCTGTCTAATATCGATGTAATAGCTGCATTGTAAGATAACCATTGTGTCTCAACTGGCTTAACGAGCCTTTTCTTAGGAAGATCTAATATATCTTGCAAGCGACCGTCACACCAACTCGTCTTTCAGGCGAAGCCTGAAAGACGTAATAGCGAATTGAATTTTTCGTAGCTTGGTACGTGAACGAAATTTTGCGTTTTAAGCGAAACCAAATTTCGCGCTAGGCTTCGTTTGGATATGACAGAATCGATGCTGGTACTGTACTTCTTTTGTTTGTTTATTTTCACATGTTCAGAAAATTGTTTTCTTTCTCTCATGTCTCAATTCCACACAAATGTAACAATGGTATCACCGGTACCGACAATATAAATTTTTGGGATCGGTAGTGTAAACAAAGTGGTACGGTATTTTTGTATGTTTTTTGCATACATAAATATGTCACAGTAGTTTGTATTTCCCTTTATTCCACACCCGTACCACCCAGATATCTCAACTAAATTTAAATTTTAAACTATTTATGCGTCTGTATCAAAGTAGCCCCAGCATTGAGAAATAAATGTTTATGCATAGAGAAAGAAGCATCATGTGTTCAAAATAACCCCAAATGGTGGGGCTACTTTGAACGCATAGTTAATACTTTTTTTTAGCCTTGGTGTGAAGATAGGAAGAAACTAAACATACCAATAATTGCTGCCCCTATATTAACCTTATCAAAAGTTATCACAAAAAGAACACAAACCCCATTCCTAAGTAGCCCTAGTTTACGACACCACAAAAATAAATTGAACCGAACGTGAACTGTTTCTGGGGTTTGGCGAATACTTCATACAAAGGAATTGTTCGAAATATTAGTTCATTTAATGTATAAGTTCGTCTTACTTCCAATTAAAAGTAAGTTTTGAATGAGATGTAGGGCCTAATAGGTAGTTTAAGCCACATATTCAGCCGAATATCATTCACACCAGCAACTAGTCTCACAAGTCACAGACTCTCAGTTGATTTTAGCAAGCTAGTAAATCTTTCTTTTTTTTTCATTGACTTGAAAGAACTCACTTCTCATTTAAAAAGCATGTTAGCAATTTTGAAATTTAACTTCTAGTTGTATGTTCAGCACTTTTCAACTCATTTTGGGGATGTTTCGGCAAGTCGAAAAATGTAATATTGTCAACAACTTCCGATTGCCTCAAAAGAACAATTTGAAATAGCCATACATTCTGTTCTTTAAAGCCCAAATCACACGAGAACAGTTTATCTGTCAGAATCAGTGTTACTAATAGCAACAGACGACTGTGTGGTTCTCTGGGCTCGTCTGATGTACTTTTGTATGTTCCTTGAACGTTGAAACAGAGATAGAAAAATAATTGAAGATAGAAAGTGCTCTAATTTGAGGTCCATATTCTGAACTCCGAACCGTCCTAAATCAAAGAGCTTCTAAATGATGCTTTGCCTAGACTGTTTCCATGGTCAAACAAGCTGAAGAGTCAGCTTTGCTGAGCTCCGAAACTAGGTAGAATTGTCTTGAGTGTTATCACAAAAACTTCATTTAGTTAGTTCTGGTTTAAGTAAGGTGAAATCGACTAAACAAGCCGTACATAACATACCTTGTACCATATAACAGTTATAATTAAATAGAAAATTGATTGCTAACCGTCTGCTGTGGTAATCAATCTCCTATCAATACAGTTTTAACTTTAGCGATTTAATTATAACTGTTGTATGGTACAAGGTATGTTCGGTTCCCGAAAAAACGCTACCGCAAACGCGTAATTTCGTCTCGACCTAATTGCAGTAATAACTCTTTCCATTTGCCATCCGTTTATTTGTTGTGTATTAACGAGGTTATCTAAGATATTCAGTGAATAAAAACTGTTTATCTGAGGTTCTCGGCTAAGTGCTGTTGGAGAACTGTGGGGGCAGGTAAAGTGATTGAATCAAACAGTTTGAGAGCCCGTTAATATGTTTTAATTTGATTAGATCCAGAGCGGTGGAACTTGGAAAACTCCGTCAACCTCCGGGGGCAGTCAGTTTCTCCATCTGTTGGCGAACGTCTCAACTACCAACGCAAACAGCCAATTCTTGTAATTTGTTTAATCTCAGTCTGAATTTCGTGGTCCCAGAGTGAAGGAGACGGTCGAATCTATATTCTAAATATATGCTATGCCATCTCCGTTTAAATAAAAGAGTTTTCCACCAACAGTAAATAGATCGTTTATGATCTTAATTGCCACAAAGGAAGAATCGCTTCAAGCCTCACACAAATCAGAGAGTGATTATTTAAAAAGAAAATAGACTAATTTAGCATTTTAAAAAAACGCAAATTGTTTTTTAATCTTGTATTTATGAACTCTTGCTTTCTTCCGCTGAAGTATATTACAAATAACTGCAGAAGTATTCCTCTAAGAACAAGTTTAAACATAATTTCTTATTACGTAATATTATCATATACAGTGCGTAGACTGCTTTCTCTAGCGGCCACTGCTAGAACGTATTAGTAACATGTTTGAGCGTGTTTCGTGTAACGTATCGTCTGCTTAAAAACTGTTCTTATGTAGTCTTATCTTGATAGTGACATAGTAATAACCTATGGTCTTGGATGTAAGTACCGAAGAACGAGTGGCGACAAAATGTTGTTTGTTTTAAATCCAGAAGTAACAATGAGACAGACTTGAGCCTCTGTTGAAATGGTGCGTGCAGCCTATGAAGATGGAGCACTAACGCGAACCAACATTTTTCGCTGGTATGGACTATTTTGTGATGGGCAGGAAGATGTTGAAGACAACCCCAGGTGCGGTCACCCTTCTGAGTATCGGAACAACGCCAACATCGAAAGGATTCGACAAATGATTTTTTGAAAATCGCCACCTTTCACTCAGGATGATAGCAGACAAGATTCACAACAGCAAGGATACTGTTCGGAAGATTGTCGTCTAGACCAAACAAGACTGAATCAGATAACTGTGGGTCTTGCTGCACGACAATGCTCCTTGACACAATGCCACCATCACCAAGTAATTTTTTGCAATGAACAGCGTTGTGTTCTTAACCACCATCCTTACGCACCAGAATTGGCATCATATTCCCTAAAGTGAAATTACATTTGTAGTTTTACTAATCTAGTCCTATAACTTTGCAGACGTACTATGTAGTTGAAGAACAAACATAAAGTAAAATATGTTTATCTAAATGAGCTGGTGCTAAAATCAGACCAAAGAGCTTGAACGAATCAATGCAAGAACAAGATTTTTTTAGCAAATTTATTTTTATCAGTTTGGCTCTTTTAAATTCTCGTAACCCAAACACTAATGTAGATGACAGACAATGCCAAAAATATGTTTCATAGTGCCTACAACCTTTACACAACATTAGAAACCTTTTGACGGTCCTATAAATTAGTCAAACTTGTTATTGTGAGCATCATTAGGCCTTTGAACCCAAATACTAAATTTTTAGGTGACTTCAGTTAGGTGAGGTAAGGTAAGGCGATTATCAAAGACTTATTTAAGAAAATAAAAGTTAAATCACGGTTTCTACGCATGCGCAGAAGTCACGATCGCTCTGGATCTGCCGAGATGTAATTTTAATTGCTTATTTGAAACAGAACGAATTTTAATCAAAACAATTCTCTAAAACAAATGTATATTATATTTTTTTCTCTTTACTTCCATATTAAATAAAAAAATGTTTTTAGAATGATTGACTGTTATATGTTTTGATCCCACTTTAGGTCTAATAGAGACCCCATCCGCGTCGTAACAACACTTCTGGGTGATTGAATTTGCCATACACTGTTATAATTTTACTGAACCTTACAAGCAGTAGGCCTATAACGTACTTTCTATTACATTATTATTTATTTTCTGAAATCTAAAAGTACATCTTGTGCAAGGAAACTAGCCCGAAATAACGAGACACTAGATCTGGCACTGACATGTTTCTGCTATAGCTAAAGCTGATTCCAAAAAGTTAGGATTTATCCCCACATAACACACAATATCCAAGGGACGTATAATGGATATACATTTTATATTCAAAACAAAGTTTTTGGATATCCACAATACGTCCATTGAACGTCGAATTTATGTCCATATGTCAATCCATGAGACATCCATGAGATATCCAAGAGCAGGTGTTATTTAGATATCGACTGGATATGATTAAAACAACATTCCGTAAAGTCGTCCATCAAGCTTAGAGTTAAGGTAGAAAACATGAAAAACTTAATGGGAATCTTTACACAAATCAAATTAACTAACTTAATTACAAGCAAGATTGGCACATTTATTTACAATCTTTTATTTAAGTTTACTTGTAAATTGTCTGTTTGCTTTAATTTTTTCGAAATCATTTATAACCAACTTTGCTACGTCCTAGAGTGCTGAAATATGGTACGCAGCTTAACTACACGATACACTTGATTCTTTTCAAATTTGATGGATCAATGCCATTCCCTTCCCGAGGTATTGGCAATCGAAGTTTTTATAAGTGTTTCTTTCAACACTGACATTAAATACTTCTTCAATTGATTTGTTCAGGTAAGAACTTCACGAAGCTAAAGATTTAGGCCCGTATTCTTAATTTCCATAGTCCCTAACAGAATGGTAAAAAGGTTGAACCCCCAAAACGAAGTTTTTTTATAAAGGGTGAGTGAGCCAATGAAACTGGTGATTTTAAAATGTTAATATTTTTTTTATTATACATTTCAAAGAGAACTTTTACTACAAAATTACAGTATATTTAATAGCATTGAGTAACTGTACCTTAAAACATTTTAACTTCTGAACACGACATAATGTAAATGGCCACCATTTCTATTCAGACATTCTTGAAGACGAGGTTTTAAGCAAGGGTCACTAACTTAACATAAACGTAACAGTAACGAAATTGCCGTAACTAACAAAACATACTTGTATTTAGTTTGGGTAGGTACCGTACGAACAAAAACGTTATTACGTTTCGTTACATGGCTGAACGTTATTCGTACTTTAAGGTTATGGTAGGAACGAATATATTTTGGTTACTGTTTGTAACCATAATATATTCGTTATAACGTTATTTGGAAGGGAGTCGAGACCGATTTAGCCGGTGATTTGTACACCCGGCGTTTTGTACCGCGGGGGTACAAAACGCCTAGGCAATTTGAACCCCCTGGTACAAAATACCTAGGCGATTTGTATTTTTAAAGGTAGGTACAGCGGTACCNCCAATAACGTTATTGTACCTGCAACTTTAACCGTAATAACGAAATGCATTTCATTCTCAACAATAACGTTATTTATAAGACCATTATTTTAAATATTCCATTTGAAAAGGTACAGAGACGAATAACGTTATTCACTCGTTTTCGTTATCTGATATTCAGCGGTAACAGTAACGTGTGCAAATGTGTTAATAACGCACATTTCGTTAAGTTATCGACCCCTGGTTTTAAGTTTTCCATTACACGACGTAACATATCCAGAGGAATAGCGGTAATTTCGTGACAATTATAAAGATGTTTTTTTCCGGTAACATTCGCGTGTGTTCGGTAACAATAGGTTTGTCTTTCAATTGCATTTAGTTACAATGGAAAGTTGGTCGGGTGAAAATCGTGCGTTTGTGATTAAAGCATTTTACAAAAATGGTGACAGTTTTGTGATTGCACAACGGCTATTTCGACGCCAATTCAATATCCACCGGAATGATGCAGTGCCATTAAAACCTGGATGCACAATTTGGAAGAAACTGGTTCAGCGTTGAATAGGAAACCTCCTGGTACGTACACCTGAAAAGATAGACGCCGTACGAGCTGCTATGTTACAGTACCAGCATCGATTTTGTCATATCCAAACGAAGCGTAGCGCACAATTTCGTTTCGCTTAAAACGCAAAATTTCGTTCACTTACCACGCTACGAAAAATTTCATTCGCTACTACGTCTTTCAGGCTTCGCCTGAAAGAC
>KZ869654.1:58977-77812 GCA_003456935.1 Machilis hrabei | reverse complement strand
GTATTCCGATAAGGAAAGGTGGGTCGCCAGATGAAAAAGGTTGGGAACCACTGATATACACCATAAAAGCTATAAAAAATGTGATGGAATTAAAAAATACAATGGGTGGGGAGAAAAAAAAGTTAAGTGAAAGTGTCCCTTTTCATGAGAATGACTTATATATACAGAATGATATGTTACAAGAAGTAGCTGCTCCAAATTAAAGCTACTGTGTGAACTTAGAGACGGAATATGGTAGTAGAGAACTTCGACATGTTTAAAATAAAAAAAGTCGTCACTCCTTGGATTTTCCTTTCTTTTGTGTTCTTTCAGGAGAAAGTCATAATGGTATTATGAAATGCCACAATGCATTTCTATTTTTTTCCTAACAAACACAATACAATACTATTAATTGTTCAATTGTAGAACACGACGATCATTACGTCATGCTAAGTAAAAGGTAGCGTAGAGGAATATTTTAGTACAGTAATTTGTTCTGCCCAGAATTTTTCAACATTATGCAAAACCAACCCATTTGACAGACTATTAATTATAATTGCATTATCTAATTTTCTACTTTTGAGACATGACATTTTGAACACCTTCAAACCTAAGGTATTAAAAATGTTCAAATTAGGTATTTGAACGTCTAGCTCTTAGGTAGTTGAGAGTCAGCTTGATTTGAATTATTTGTGATCAGTACTACCAAATAGACACAAATGGATAAACTAGCACACTACCGCACACATGATGGTGNAACGTCGATTTTCTTTGACCCCACTTCATTGGGAGTGATGCACTCTTGTACAAGGCATCTGAAAGTCATCTAAAAAGTGTACAATTGTTATGTAGGAAAAATAGTATTTTTGTTTACTTTATAATAGTTGTTGGCTTGTTGCCATGGTCCACATTGTAACATGAATCATTGCATATTAAATTAACAAGACCTCCTGTATTGCTGTTGGCCATGATGAAGCAGAGCACAGCATATTATTAAATGCTTTGTAGAAATTGTGTAGCATCCAATTAACTTTACCATATGATTTAAGGAGTTATCCTTCAAGAAAGAGTAATGTATGTAACACAAGGAATACTTTTTTATGACTGTTCAGTTTCTTCATTTTTAGACAAAAGTAGGCCTAGCCTAATTAATTTCATTCAATTTTGTTCTTGCCCAAATTTAAAAGATTTTTATTCTAGTGCACAGAATGTTGTAAGACCATCAACAATTNGCAAAAATTTGATGGTTTGTGTTTGGAGAATTGGTGGAAGAATTAAATACATCAAGATAGGAACTGTGACATTGAATCGTCAGATTTTGTAAAAAAAAATTTAAATCNATCAGTACCGTACTATGAATTATATTTCCGGTTTTAGGTAACCATAAAACCATTTTATAGTAAGGTCTCTTGTAGAAATGTGTGAGAAGACAAGATTTTGTAAAAGGTTTTGTTTCTTTTTCAGGTTTGTCAAAACCAGTACGTTCATCTGTAATGTCACCTCTACCTGTCCTAAGGTTGGAAAATGGAAGTGGACAGTTAGACAGGTATTACAGTGAGTGGACATTTTGTGAAATTGTTTTGTCATTGTCAAGAAGTTCAAAATGATGAACAACCACATACCTCTTCACATCTCTCCATCTTTATTCGAGAGAGTGTGCCCACCGACATCCCAGCAAGGTACCGATTACAATGCAAACACACCCACAGAATCCGACACCTCTCCACGCACACCGTTTTGCCGCATTTGTAACTCCACGTTCAGAGATTTTGCAGAACTAAATCATCACCAGGAAGAGAAACGACACTATTTTGCAACTGGTGATACTTCTGAAAAGAAAAAGGATGACATCAGTCAAGGTGTGTTACATGTGCAGAGGCATTTTGAGGAAGAGAAGAAAAGAGAAGAAGGCTTTGCAAGAAATAGGAGTGAGTTGTACAAGACAGTAATACCAAAGATCGACGTCCAACGAGTAACAAAACTCGGTGCTCAAGAGAAAGTGCAGAATAAAGCTGGAGTTACAGGTGTTAAATTTAGTGCAGAAAAGCCAGCAACATGTACAGCCAAACTCAAAGAAGTTGGTGAAAGTCAGCCGTTAGGGGATCGTGTTAATGCGAGAGAATGTGGTTCGTCTAAGAATGATAGTGTCATTATTCCAAATGGACATTTAGAGGAAATTAAAAAGGACAAGAATCATTCAGGAATATCAAAACATATCAGACAGAACTCCACTGTTGTCTTAAAGGTTTCAAAAGGGGTGAACACAATCCCACGAGAATCCAAAATACATCGCAAATTGTCCCACAAGTTGCCTTCGAGTGTGGTCAAGGATGGTAAAGACCATTTTTTGTACGCAAATAGTCGGAATACATTATTTGTGCCCGATACACCAAACGCCCCCAACAAGAACCATCCAGGTCTCGCTGAAGACAAAACCCACAAGATAATGCCTCACGTGCCTGGTTTGTTATCGATCCCCATTAAAAAACAAGTAGACCCGAGTGCCAAAGTGAACTCTATAGTTTCTGGTATTCCAGTTGCCCCCAAAATAAAACACGTAGGTTCCGTTAGTTTTCCAGACGGTAGGAGCAGTCGACAGTTGATGCCAGAAAAGCCAAAAGGTCATAGTAAATCACTTGTAGATCCTAATGGAATTTCAGAGCTCAAATCAAAGCAACCGAGACTCGATAGTAAATTGTTTAAAGAATCGTTGGCAGCTAAACTCGAAGAAGACTTCTATTTGAAAGCGGGTGAACGTTTGAAGGACAAACGTTTGTTAACTACAAACAGAGATCTAGGGAAAGAAAAAATGAATTTGTTAGAACCCAAAATAAATACATCTGACAGAGAGATGAAGACTGGAGCTACTAATATTTATAGCACACACAAAGTTATAGAAGCATGCCTAAAATGCAGGGCACAATTATTGCCTCATATGTTGACTGTCAATGTCATAAAAGGTACTCTGTCAGTTCCTTGTGTTCAGTGCCATGCTGTTAATGAAATGATTGGAGTTTTTAAACCCAAAGTTTAATGCTGAAGTACGGTAGTGCCTTTATAGTCTTACTTAATATCGAGATAATATTTTTTTTTAAGTGCAGAGAAAATGTTTCTTTAGTCTGGTTTACAGTCAATTTAAGGCTAATCTTAAATGTAATGAGACTATAAGAATTCCTAATATATTTTATTTTTTCCTTAGTATTAGCAGGTCTGATAATCCTCATGGAATAACTATATGCAATATGAACTCCAGTAACCCTGTTCTATCATAACTGGAGTCAGTTTGTAAGAATGAAAGTGTAGGCAAGTCAAAATTCTGGACATGTAAGAGATGGTGGTGTTTGTTACAAGATATGCTCAATAGGATGTCCAGTCGCAAGTCGTGTGGATGCACCGAAGGACATCCGGCTGCATGTTAACAAGTAGGTTGATTGTTCTCCTGGAGATGGTCCGTATTCTGAATTTTTGTTGCATAAACGAGAGCCTTTATATGTCCGCAGAGGGGGCCGGATCTGGAGATTTTGCTGATCCAGTAAACTGTAGTGAGGCAGTGACTCATCCTGCTGGAAATGCTCAGGGAACTCCTTGGGTTTGTTCAGCACTGCAGGCCTGATTTTCTCATTCATGTGTACAAACAGGGCCAAAGTCAGGTTCCCTCAGTGAATACGAGATAAATTATGTGGATGCCCCAAATGCTGCCCAGGCCTACACCACACCATTACCTTTCTGCGTCCCCTGCATTCTCAAAGGTTCAGTCCAGTTATGGTTGGGGTCAGTCCAATAATAGTAATTCTGACAGTTCACTTCATTGTTCACATAGAAGTTTGCTTTGTCACAAAAGATAATCTTTGATGCAAACATCTGGTTTACTGTTAACTGCTAGCAAAATTACGTAAGTCCATCGGGGTCATTGACACTAAGATGCTTCTGCATTTGAATTTTTTAAGGATGACATTTTCTTTTGTGCAACATTACTTGGGCTTATCTCGTAGTACACGAAGACTGTGCGTGTGCTTTTGTCGAAGCTTTTAGTAACCGCTGCCAGAATCACGGTGAAGTCGTCTCGTTAGGTGCCATGTGGGGTTGTCCACTCCTGGGTTTGTCATCAACACTTCCTGTTTCTTTGAATTTTGTTGTTAGTTTTGCTACTGCACTGCGTGTGGAGTGTCGCCCGTTAAAGTCTTCTCGACTTCCGGTAATTATGTTTACAGGCATTCAGAAAGATGTCGGTGTGCTCTTCCCTTAACAACAGCATCATGTTTTATTATAAATCTGAAAATACAGAAAGTCAAGTTATCCCTGTTTCCAAACTTTCAGTCAACCTTATAATTGTAAATATAGTCATTGGGAGTTGACGCCAGTATGCAGAAATGTGTTTTTGTTGTGACAAAGTTTGTGACTCGGGCCTTTCTGTATTTGTGTTTTATATTAATGAATGGAGGAAACACTTGTAATGGTTTGTTTTCAAATTGTATGAAGGTGAATGCAAGTAAAATAGATAAGGTTTGAAAATTAAAGTATCAGGGTGGATTGCAAAGATGTGTTTTAGACACTGTCTAAGTTAGACGTTTAAACTTCAATTTGCGTTGCTAAACCGATGTTCAGACATTGTCCAAACTGACAATTTTGACAGCCATTTTTAGGTATTGTTCAGAGGGTGATTTAGGCATTGTTTATCTTTCTATTTCATGAATGTTCTGATGACTCGTTATTTGAATAAATGAAACCAATAATATATCGTATCTCAAAACAAGAAATAAATATTTTTTGGTGCAGGGTATGAGATTATTGTGATAATTTTACAGACAAAGAGCAGGATCGAAAGTGTGACAGATGAGACAGTACAGTTCATATAACGCTTTTCTGTTTACTGCTTTTTACTGCGAAGTCTCAAGTATTTTGTTATTAAAAAAAAGATTTGTGAGGTCATTTCGATAAGTGCTTAAATATTTGTATTTCTTTAATCGTTGTTTAATCACAGTTGTAGGTAGTAGATAGGGGAGAGTGGGGTACATGTGGACAGTTTTTATTTTTTTTGTCATTCTGAAAAGAAAAAAATATGAAATAATAAATTGTCAAGTACTTTAGATACTTTCATCCTTGCTGATATGAAAATACTTACTTTAGTTTTGTTTGGATAGTTCTCAACGCATCAAAATATTTTTTATAAATTTTGATACAAATTGTCCACATGTGCCCCATAGGGGGGTACATGTGGACAGGCATGGGGTACATTTGGACAGTTAAGTACAACTTGTGCATTATATCAACTGTTTAATAACTACTAACAATAATCACAAAATATTGCAAAAACTGGTACATACACTAGGCCTACAATATAAAAGTAATACTACAGCACAATCATAGGACTACTAGTAAAAAAATGGAATAGGTTTACAATGTAATGACTCTGCACATAGGCCAAACACAAACGGCACTTTACAATGACAGATATGGCTAAGCATGACTTACAAAATAATTTAGTTTACATTGTAACCCGAGAAATCAACTGGAAAACACAGTTGTGAAACAGCCCTTGATGTTCCACCAACATATGTGGGTTGAGGTAGTTTAAAGACAATGTCATCCAGTTCTACAATACTCTCATCTTTCTGTTCAGGAAACTGGAACTTGTTTGTGTCACTTTTTTTCTTTCAAAAGTTCAACCTGAACTCTGTTGAGCCTCGTTTAATTTCTTCTACATTACCAATATAATGCTTCACAGATTTCTTTGTGCAGAATTTAACTATTAAAAAGTCATTAATTGCAATGTTGCTACCATCTTTCTCAATTTCTTCACCATTGAATTCTTCAGTAAATGACTGACTCGGAATCACTCGACACCTCTTTCAAAGAAACTTCACTGTCTGATGCACTGATTGCTTCTCTCTCCTTCCTTTTCTTCTGAACTGCCTTTGGTCCTTCAATGCTCGTTTTCTTTCCTTTTGAATGGCAAGTTCTTCTAGCCTCTGCTTCTCGGGTGTATCTGTTAATATTCTAGACTTTCCCCACTTTCGAAGACTTTTTTGAGCTATTGGGGGTGGACTTTGCAAAAGGTCTGACACATTCAGGAGATATAGAAACAACAGTACTGTATGTTTGGTTGTTTGCGGAGTGATACACTGAACGTGCAAATTGGGAGAGGTTTCCTCTTCAGTAATGTGCTGCATTGTTAAAACTTTTGTTTGATTTTCAGTCTGTTTTGTTGAGCATTCTGAAATAACCTGGACGATATCTGTGGAAGGTTCATCTAAAGGTTGGATGCCAGATGTTGTAGGTTTGCATCTTGATTCTTTTTTTTGGCTTACGAAAGAACACATGAAATCTTCTTCTGTAAAAACACTTACGTTTAGTGGGAATATTCCAGTCTTTTTGAATCCTGCCATAATGTTGTTTTTAGAAAATGACACATTAAAGGCTTGTCCAGTTAATGATCCTATTTCGTAAATGGTTATTCTGCGACCAGGATTTGTTACAAGCCAGCTGTTGAACACTTCTTTCAGTTTGGATTTAAATGTGCCAAAAACTGACACATCCAGAGGTTGTAGACGGTGTGTTGAATGTGGTGGGAAAGTCAAGAAAGTAATGCCATTCTCTCGACAAAACAATATTGTTTCGTGGTTGTCCAATAATATTAATATAGGATTTTCCTTCGAGCATTTAATGTAGTTCTGGATGTGTTTTACTACTTGAAAGAAACCATCCTTGGTCATCCATCCTAAACTTCCCTGTGGAGCACCGTTTAAGAAGCTTTCCTTAAATCTATGTCTGGGAAAAACGTAAACGGGTGGTATGGTGTTGCCATTAGCCGAAACAATGGCACATAATGTTACAAGTTCTCCACGTTCAGCTGAAACTGCCTGACCGACTTGTTTTACACCTGTTGCAGCCAGTACTTTTGGTGCAGGCAAAACTGTAGTAACACCAGTTTCGTCTACATTGAGTATACAAGAGGGTGGAAAGTTATGCCGTGACATAACCCACTGAAGATTGTTGAAAAACTCTTTCACTGTTCCCTCATTAAAACTAGTGGCTCTGGCTAAGCTTGTGTTTTCAGGCTTCCTTAAGGACAAGTCTGGGTGACGTGCCCTAAATCCGTACAACCAGTCTTCACCAGCGCATGAATGCTCATTCCAGTTTGAAGGGCAATCCTTGTTCAAGGTTTTTGCGTAAGTAAATGCAAACTCCCTTAGGCCCTACCTGTTTTAATGTCATACCATATTGAATTTTTGAGCATTGTTTAATGTAGTCTGCGAGCATTTTTTCTTCTTCGGTATTGAAAATTTGTTTTACTGTATATTTTTATCCATACACAAACTGGAGGAACAGCAGGCAAATTTGGATCTCTACTTTCTGGTTCCAGGCCATCTTTGCGATGCTTCACGAGTCTGTAAAAGAAATGTAGATCGATATTTGACCTTATAATAATAAAGTGCTAAATGTATAACCATACAAACTTTATTATCACTTATTGGTAACCTACCTTTTATGAAGCAAAGATTTATTCAAACCATGAGCAGTAGCTGCCTCTCTAATAGACATGTTTCCATTTAATATGTCATTCAGTGCAGCTGCAACACTCTCCTCGGAAATTTGATTGCGGTCAGATTTGGCTATACATTTTCTCGGCATCCTTCCACCTAAAGAAAAAGAAAATACTGTTAAAAATATGTGCAAAAAATAAAAAACTTAAGGTACTAAACATTTTAAAACAATATTGTATGGAATTATAGAAGAGAATTAAGAATACTGTGTTTGACATTTAAAAAAACACATAGTGGGGTACATGTGGACATGTCCACATTTACCCCATCAGAGCTGTCCACGTCTACCCCATGAGCACATTTTATTTTTTTGCAAAAGGCAAGGTTAGAATGATGGCTCAAATACATGCAGTTTTAGTTTCTATAATATTTATGTTATAAAAGTTAGTTTTGAATAAAGCAGAGGCTTACAAAGTGTTGTCCAATAACTTACTTTTCTGTGCCTTAAACACCAAACAGAGGACTGTGTTCCTACTGCGGCTGCCACAACCTTCAAACTTCAGCTGCACAATGGCTTCAGTCCTGCCATCTGGTGACAAACTTATGAAATACATGTGGTAAATAGATTGTTGAATTTCAAAGGTGTCCACTTGTACCCCATGTCCACATGTACCCCACTCTCCCCTACAAGGAAATTGTGCAGACAAGGCTTATCCATAATAATGTTTTTTTCAAATTAATGCTCAGTCCACAATCCAANAGTCCTATATTTTCAGTAAGGTGGTTCGTCAAGTAACATTTAATTTTAATTTATTAAGTATTGGCTAATTACGTCAATTAGTAATAATTTTTACTAAAATATTAACTACTAGGCTATTTTGATTTTTTTATACAGTATGTGAAAATAGTTCACGCACGTCTCCACCAGAGCGCACTAGAACCGTATTTAACCGCACAAAGTCTGTTCTAATACCAAATTGCCGCTAGCAAGACTGGCTTAGCAATGTTGCCAAACGTATTTTTGTTCAAATGCCTGTCTTTGAAGACTGCATTTTATCGTCGACTTTACAAGCCAATTTAAGCAGCGGTTTAGACGTTCGGAAAGGCATTGTTTAGACGGTGACTATGAATACCGTTTTTGCACTCCAGTGTTTAGTGTTTTTTTTAAGCCATTGTGAAATGCACACTTCTTTCTTGGTCTGTTTTCATTTTAGGAGCACACTTACAGTTCCTGTCAGCTGGATTGTCAAAGAAGAGGAAATAAAAGTATTATTTTACACGTCTCTTTCTATAAGCTCATTGTACATGTATGCAAACCCTTGTTGTGTGTTCATTATGTAACTTGTTTGTTGCTTTTATCTATAGTGATTTTGTATTCCATAATATCCGAATGCATTGTAACGTTTGGTTCAGTTGCCAATAGATGCTTAGTTTTTTTTTTTTTTTTACTATCTAAACAGTATTTCAATTTTATTCTTTGAGAGCAGACATCCGTGTTTTTTTTTAAGGAATTTCAGTTAAAGCAGCAGTGTCATTTTGAAATGCATACAACACACTCTGGTTGAGGGTAGGGATGTGCGATACATCGTCATCGATATTTTTTCACTATCGTTCGATCGATATTTTCAAAATGTTTATATCGAGTTTGGGTCATTCCATGTCAAATCAATACAGTTTTAAGTAAAAATTGGACTCTACCTCTCCGATTTTTATGATTTTTNGCATACTTGCAGGTTTCNTNGACATATGAAAAAATATCAGATATTAGTGGTCTAACTTCATTGGTTCAAAACTTATTGATTATTAAACTTTACATTTTTTACCAAAAATTACCACGTATGTAAGTCTTAAAACGGGTGTACAACAGCAACCAGTTGAGATACAGACCTGGACTTGGGCACATTTTAAAGCTCTTTTCCAGGGCTTTTTATATGATATACATCATGACAGGGTTTGTAATAAAATTTGTTTTACAAAATCTATCTGAAATTTTCAAATTTTAATTTCTCAAAAAGTGACAATTTTAAAATTTTGAAAAAATTCTCAAAATAAATTTATACTATCATCTAANAGCAGCCAAAATCTTATTTTGGGATCTGTATGGGATCATGAGATACAGGAGGTGTAATGTACTCATGATTAGAGGAAAAATGCCAAATCTATCATAATATATAATTATATGTACTTAATATATAATTATATACTTACAATTTTATTGTTTAATTTTTAATTTTATCTCTTTAACACTACTAAAAAGTGATAAAAAATGCAAAACATTTTTTTAAATGTTTCCCTAGATTATAAGATACAGTAAACAACAATCTGAGAATGGAGGAAGCAGATTGGTTAGTTTCAAAATTGCTGCCTGATTGCATCATGTTCCATCATGCTCCTGCTCATTTGCAGCCAGTCTAGCACCTTAGCTATTGATAGAGAGCTAGTTCAAGTGTAGTTTATTGTGATTCTAGTTATTGTTTTAAAAAGGTGTTTGAAGTAATGCAGTGTGTATATAACTGTATGTACAGTTTTTAGATTATTAGGCATAATGGGCTTTTCCAGTTATTTTTACCCCCTATGATCTCTCTAGAATGGATCCCAGTGACAAGAGAGTAACTTTAAACTGTTCTAACCCATTTAAAAAGCCTAATCACTCCCATGTGAAAAAGGGTTTTGAGAACTGTGTCTCAGTGGATGTGCTTGTTGGTCCCAGGAACACCAGAAATTGTGAAAGTGTGTGACAGCTGTAGAAAAGAACTAACAAAGTTCAAAAGTGAAAGTCTGAGAGAGAATTTACGAGGGTCCAGCCTCAGAGACCATCAAGGTGATATTGAAAGTGATATGCATGACTTGCCATTTTGACCTCCAATGTGAGGCACTTCAGTCACTCATCGGTACTCTCTTAGAGATTGGAGAGTCGCCAACAAATAGGAAAAAGGCAGAAACCAAAAGGTACTCCAGTGAGAAGGCCAAAAGGATCAATGTGGCAGTCAAGAGGAAATTCCTGGTCAATGCGGGTTCTTCTACTGAAGACAGTGATTCAGAAGATGATATTTTAAAACGTGTATGAAAGCTGCACTAGTAGAAACCAAAGAGTGATGGTACTCATTCTTCTGCCTGAAAGTTGGAGCATAAGAAAAGTTACTCAGGAATTTAAAGTAAGACAAGCCAAGAAACTATTGAAACTGAAAGGGCCCTTGTCTACTCCAGAACTAAAACCTGGGAAAAATCTACCAATGGACACTGTTGATATTGTCAAAAGGTTTTATGAAAGTGATGAAATTAGTAGGCAGATTCCTGGGATTAAGGATTGTATTTCAGTGAAAGCCAGCACAGGTGCTAAAGTAAAAGTTTCCAAGATATTGATGCTGAGAAATTTAAAGGAGGTATACAAATGCTTCCAGGAAAAGTTTCCAGCCATCAACTTGGGGTTCTCTAAATTTGCAGAACTTAGGCCTAAACACTGTGTTCTGGCTGGTCAAAGTGGCACCCACACAGTTTGTGTGTGTACCACTCACCAAAATGTTAAACTTATGGTTGAAAACAGCAAAATGAAGTCAATCACTGACAACCAGATAAAAACATACCAGGACTGTCTACACATGATGGTCTGTAACCCACCATCAATCAACTGTTTTTTTTCTAATTCCACGTCATGTCCAGGAATGGAAGGAATCCGGACGATTCTGGAAAGAGGGTTTGAAGAAAATGCAATTGAGACCATTACTTTCCGCCAGTGGATCGGTGTAATTTGGAAAGAATTTAAAAATCAGTATATGACTTTGTTGAACTTTTTTGTGAGAAACTTTCTGTTCTGATTCGTCATGACTTCATAGCAAAACAACAAAGTTATTTTATGAGTGAGACTAAGGAAAATCTCTCAGATTCTGAGGTGGCTGTACATTGTCACTTTTCTGAGAATTATTAATTCGTATTGCAGGATGAAGCGCAATCTTACCACTGGACAAGCAACCAGGCAACAGTGCACCCGTTTGTAGTGTATTTTAAAAAAGAAGACAAAATCAAACACTTCAGTTTCGTAATAATAACCGACTGCCTTGAGCACAACACTACTGCAGTCTGTCTGTTCCAGACAAAGCTGATGCAGTATCTCAAATCAAACTTTGAAAATTAAAAAACAAATATATAGACTATTTTTCAGACGGGTCAGCAGCCCAATACAAGAATAAAAATAACTTTTTTAAGTTTTAACCTGTGCCTTCACGTTAATGATTTTGGGGTCGAAGCCGAATGGCATTTTTCAGCCGCAGCACATGGAAAGGGCCCATGTGATTGGGTGGGGGGCACGGTAAAAAGACTGGCAGCCAGAGCAAGCCTGCAGAGGCCTTACGAAGACCAAATACAGACTCCAAAACAACTCTTCGAATGGGCAGATCAGAATATTTCCAACGTGGACTTCACATATGTAAACCATGAAGAGTACATTCAAACTGAAGAGCAATTGGCACACCGGTACAGCAAAACTGTAGCTATCCCAGGTACGCAAAAGCTCCATGCTTTTGTATCAACTAAGTGCAGAACAAAAGTAACTGTCAAATCATTTTCTTCTGCACCCACATCAACCATATTTCCTGTAGCAACTTATGAAAGAGGTTGGGCTTCAGTGACATCAGTGGATATGTGGTTGCAGTCTATGGTGGCAAATGGTACCCAAGCTATGTTTTAGCAAAATACGAGGATGTAAACGAAGTAAAAGTGACATTTCTCTACCCTCAAGGACCATCTCCTTCATTTTTATACCCTACAAGACCTGATATAATGTGGTCTACACGGTGAACCCCATCACACCAACTGGTCGAACATATAATTTACCACGCAATGAGGTGAGAAAGGTTGAGGAGATCTTGCAAGAGTTCATGGCCTCTCAGAAATGAAGTCACAACCTCTGTACGTCTCTGCTGACCTTCATAAAATTGTAAGTATACATATAATTATATATTATGGTAGATTTGACATTTTTCCTCTAATCATTCACCTCCTGTATCTCATGATCCCATACAGATCCCAAAATAAGATTTTGGCTGATGTTAGATAATGGTATAATCTTATTTTGATAATTATTTTAAAATTGTCACTTTTTGAGAAATTCAAATTTGAAAATTTCAAATAAATTTTGAAAAACAAAATTTATTACAAACCCTGTCATAATGTATATCATATGAAAGCCNTAGAAAAGAGCTTTAAAATGGGCCCAAACCCAGGTCTGTATCTCAACTGGTTGCTGTTGTACAGCCGTTTAAAGATATTTGTCATACGCAGCAATTTTTGGTAAAAATGTGAAATTTAATAATTAATAAGTTTTGAACCGATGAAGTAAGACCACTAAAAATTGATATTTTTTCATATGTTCATGAAACCTGTAAGTATGCCAAAAATCATCAAAATCGGATTACTGTGTTGATTTGACATGGAAATGACCCGTTTAGAAGATATTAATATCGAGTTTCGAAAATGTCGATATCNAGCTTCGAAAAATATTGATATCGAAATTTGAAAATATCTGTAGCCTACCCAAGTTTGAAAACAACTTGTAGGCCTACATTTTATTAATTTTGCTGTATCTAAACTGTCTGCTCTATTGACTGGTGTACCCTGCTCTACATCGAGGGGTGTGGGTTCGAATTCCGTTTTTGTGATTGCAAGCAGATTCATCTTTATTAGTCGCCATAAGCATTGATTATTGTTTCGGAATGAGCCATCAGGTGTCGGTTGCACCTAAAACACGAACATTTTATTGTTGATTTCTCTGGATNCTGTTATGTTTGGTTAATTGTCACAATGCTAGCAAGTACTGTAAAAGCAACTGATTTTCAGGTCATTTGTTGTTTATTTACATAAAGGTTTTATTCCTTAAAGTCAGATATTTGGTATAGGTGTGTATCCACCCAGTGCTTAAATCTGAATGTAGTATATGAACACTTTTGCAGATGGTGATAGCTGTGATGAGAAATGGTTTGAGGAGCAGTCATTGTTTTTAACATTTTTTTTATCATAACAGAGTGTCTAAACAGCTCATGGTAAACTTGGAAAAATGACTGCAGCAAATAGTAGCTACAGCCAAAGTGAGCTCATTTCGAAGAAAAAAGTAAAATGTCCTCAGAGATATACCACATTTATGTGTAGTGTTTAACCATAAGAGTCATTTTGTAACTTGAGAGTTATGATAACTACAATGAAAGGCAAATGACATACAGTTTTCCGGCCAACCGCATATCACTGTGAAATTAGCTGTACTAACCTTGTTTGGTCTATGTAGGTCTTAGTTTCATTTGAACNGTACATACCTAGCGTAACNACGTATACTTTGCTAATGTTTTGGTAACCACCTAAGGGTATGTGGCCGCCTGTAGGTTACGTGCTTACAGCGCTCTGTTATCATTATAGGTGGAAAAAATACAGTTACTGCTCTTTGGAGTAGCAGTTAAAAGCAACAGTGACTGCTACTGAGGAACAACAGTTACTGTTCTTTGGAGTAGCAGTTAAAAGCAACAGTGACTGCTACTGAGGAACAACAACTGTTAATCATTCATAACAGACTATGTTACTGAAAATAACAAGTATCTTGAAACGTAAGTGAGACACCAGTGACCTTCCGTAATAAATAATATAACACAACTTAAAAAACATTCCTAATTATCAAGTGTGTTACAATAAAAGACTTAGCCTATTAAAATTGTATGTTAAAAAAAGATTTTCACTTGTCTTGGACTATTTAGGTATGTACTGAAGATCAATTATGTCTCGCTTGCAGATAATAAATTGGGCTATTATAATATTCCGACATCTGATGGGTAATCACAAGCATATATAATGCTTACACGGAATTCGAACCCACGCCCCTCGCCAGTCACTAGACCAGACAGGTTAGCTAGAGGGAAATCAATATAATGTATGACGTGTGCAAAATTTGATGCTGGTATTTCTAAAAATGGATATTAATATTTTTCGAAATGCGATATCGATATTTTTGAAACTCGATCATTGATATTTTAGGAACTTGATGTCCACATTTTCGATATCGATGGTACACCGATATCCGATAATGCACGCCCTAGTTGAGGGTCTAATTNGTGCATTAATGACAAATGTATTGAATTTGTTATACAAAATTGGTTGAAAACAAGTTTCTTACGTTACTCTGTTGTGGCAAACGGAATATTTTGTCACCCCATCAAGGTGACATCATCAGGCATCATTGTGCAAAGATTTACACTAAATCATCGGTGGTAGTCATATATTCTAATGTTCTAACCAAACAATGCGTCAAATATAAAAAGATTATAAAAACCTGAGGGCGCTCCACTCACTACACTAAAAAAAAAGGCACATATCGGCTGTAAATGTTCACTGTTTGAATGACCACCTCAGACTCGTTTTTAGTGTAGTGAGTGGAGCTCCCTCAGGTTTTTATAATCTTTTTATATTTGACGCATTGTTTGGTTAGAACATTAGAATATATAACTACCACCGATGGTTTTAGTGTAAATCTTTGCGCAACGATGCCTGATGATGTCACCTTGATGATGGTGACAAACTATTGTGTTTGCCACAACAGAGTAAGGTAAGAAACTTCAACCAATTTTGTATAATGGATTCCTACTCTGCCTTCCAACAAAATCTAAAATATTGAATTTGGTTTGCCAGGCATTTGTAGTATGTGTGTGTCATATTCATTACAGTAAGAAGTAAAACACCAAAATGATCCATNCACATGTTTAAAGACACTTATTTTATGTATTTTTCAGTCTTAATATCATTAAAATATAGATTTACAGTGAAAATTACAGAAGTATTATCAGGTTTGTGCACTAACTCCTGTTAGTTAACTTAATGATTGTTATCCACATAAATTATTATGATAATAGTTGTTAAGTTCAGTGAACATTACCCTTTGAGATTTGTTTAGAAGTTGAGGCATTTGAAAGTTTTCAGCAGTANATGTTAGGAATAGATTTCCGTATAAGAGCTCTGGTATCTTTGTGACTTAGATTGAGTAAAAAATGTAAAGTTTCATGGTTTAACTGCAGCAAAACCTTGCTTACTATGTCTTTAATGATAAAAGCTTGTAATTGTTGTGAGTTTACCACGCAAGTTGAGCGGGTTTCATATTTTGAGGCATGACTGGTTCGACTTGACACGTTATTCTCAAATTTGGTTTGAGTTCGGACAGCCATAAAGCTTACCTGCTTGAAGGTTGAGGTGTTCAACTAGAAAAGTCTCAACAGCCCTAGCTCATCATAATTCATTAAAAAAATGTGATTTAGATTGATGGTTCTTTCAGTACTATAATACAGGGTGTTTCCTATTAACGTTTAAAACTCTCCATAGCGACGTAGATGACACTAAGACAAGTAATTTGATANAGGACACTTGGGGTCGGAAATGCCCTAAATATCAGTACACAAATTGTAACATGACGTCACCAGTGACGGGATACGTTGAGCTGCTGGGTTCGTTGACGCCTAGGCACACCTACTAAGCATTCAAAGCAACGGCCGAACGTCACATCAGTGTGGCTCCGTGTCTGCGTGTGCGACTCGAGCGCTTTGAATGCTTAGTAGGTGTGCCTAGGCGTCAACGAACCTGGCAGCTCGAGGTATCCCGTCACTGGTGACGTCATGTTACAGTTTGTGTACCGATATTTAGGGCATTTCCCGACATTAGCGACCCCAAGTGTCCTATATCAAATTACTTGTCTTAGTGTCATCTACGTCGCTATGGAGAGTTTTAAACATTAATAGGAAACACCCTGTATAAACAGCACTGCCCTTTTTCTGTAAAAAAGGTTTGGGTGTACTCTCGTATTCGACTTAAGAGTCGGCTTCAGTTTAAGAACGGGCAGTGGCTATTTCAGTTGCATTTTGGGTCACTATTAAAGACCGAAATGGTAAAAGTACAACACATCAAAATTCTTCCCTTTACACGCTGGTGCATGATTTGTTAAAAACTGTAGTGTATTAAATGCGCAATCTGAGTTCTAATTAGAAGAACATCTGATTTTAATTAGAACTCAGATTGTGCATTTAATACACTACAGTTTTTAATAAATCTTGCACCAGCATGTAAAGGGAAGAATTTTGAAGTGAGGCCATGTTCTACTTTTTCCATTTCGGTCTTTAATAGTAACCCAAAATGCAACTGAAATAGTAATTTCCCTTGCTGTAACTGAAGCCGNCTCTTAATATGGCCACTATTACTTAAAAGTTTTCCTGTAACAGAGCAAATTTGACAAGTTAACCGAAGTAGCAGTATTAATAGTTACATNCATAATGTATAATTAAAATTACCTTGCCTCACAGCAACTTCCAAATTGACTTTAGTTTGTCTGTGCTGTAGTCATCAAGCCTTCTCACTTTATTATGTCAGTTGAAAGTTGTCTACCTTTAATAGTCCAAGAGTTTACATAAAACATAGGTTTAAGTAGCTGTAGAGGAAGACCAATCAACTTGGTGAACTGTAGCTCTTGTAGGTGTGATGACAGGACTAATTTGGGAAAATCTACGCTCACACTTCACTGTATTCACAAGAGGGAGATGGAATGTTGGGACATCCCATAAGCCTCTAACAATTTGTCTTTCAGGAAGTCCACGAGGTCTTTATTTCTGTTTCACCCTATGTCATTCCAGGATTATCTGGCTAAGTCGAACACTTTGACACATTCAGGAATGCCAGTGTCTGATTGTAGAAGGCGATTCTCCATGCCTTCTTTCAAATAATCATAACATTTCCGAGGCTTTTTGATCCTTTTTTTTTAATTCCTTTGAAGTTCAGCTGTTCTTTGGCTTTGAGAGCTCCACTGTAAAGAGGCCCATTGCTCAGTTTCCTTTCATCAAACACCATATTTTTTTTTTCTTTCGGTGGGCAGAATACAATNTGATGTCACGTCATTGTAGCTCAAAACTTAGTTCTGATAATTCTTGAAGGGTATCGCTTATTTATGCTAGGTCATGCGTATTTCTTTCGGCTGACCTCCTGTGCCATCGACTTGAGCACCTCAGAAACTCGATGCCCAATTTTCAGTACTTCTAGTAGAGTTACACGTACAGTAATAAACAAGAGACACTGAAATTAAAGACTAAAGTTTGCTTTGGTTCAGAGTCAGTAAAAGTTTAGGGGTAAGGGTCCACCACTGTTCCCTCAGAACAAGAGCACTGATAAACTGTAAATTATTCATACGTTAGACACAAAATAAAATAAAAATGAAGCCTAGTGGTGAGTTTAGTGAAATATGTTTTAGGTTTTAGAACAGAAGAGATTGTTGTCAACATGATATTCTGAATGAAACATGTTTTTCATTTTACCGAGAAAATTTATCACCCTCGGCAGGGATCGAACCCAGGACCCGTGGAACCTATTCTCCAGCTCACGTAAGCTATCGTTTCACGCCTCGTGCCTCTTGGCCGTCTTGGGTAGACGACGTTCTGTCCTTGACGACTGCTTTCTAAGCGGCTGCCAGTATAAACTTTGTACTCATAGCTTACCTAGCTATTCAACTACAAGATGTGTTATTAATAACCAAAGCCTTTTTGGCATATGTTAAATTATTCTTAAAAGAAAGATGTTTTCATTTTTACTGAGAAATTGTATTTAAATAGCTAGATAAGCTATCAGAACAAAGTCANAGAGACCAGGTTCACATTGGCAGCTTCTTGGGTACTGGTAGTCGAGGTCAGAATCGTTGTCTGGCCGAGACGTCCGAGAGATCCAAGGCGTGAAACTTCTTTCATTTAAGTAAATATCAGAACGAAATTTCAGTTTAATGATATTACAAAGTTGTGAACTTATTTCTCACAACATAATACACGTGTAGGGACTAATATGGAAATAAAATAAATCTGATTTTTTTTTACATTGGCCTGGGGATTTCTTAAGTTACCAGTCTCTGAGAAAATATAACAAATGTAAGCCTACTACCTGGACTTTGGTGGCAACAATGTGTATGTTTGTTGGTCTATCTGTCTATAGTTACAGTAATTATGATTTTTTTTATTAACTGGGTTTGTTGTACCAGTTATTGAACAGTCACTGAATATCTTACTGGTGACTGACAAGTATCATGCCTAGGGATCGGATTTGTATGCAAATGCATGTTTTGTTTGAATGCATGTACGCTTATGAAATTAAGGATCTACACGTTTTATAGTGCTTACTTTTAAAGAAAATATAAGTTTATAGTAATATAATTGCATATTTTGGGTATTAATGCATATTTGGATCATTAATGCATATTTTGATTGTTGTTTATTTATTATTATTGTAATTTCTGTTCACTTTCTTGAATAAAAGTCTTTGACGCTCCAAACTATTTATATAGAAAAGTGAAATACATTAATTATGGCTAATCAACAGCTTTT
>KZ869654.1:39634-50700 GCA_003456935.1 Machilis hrabei | reverse complement strand
AGTTTTACTTTTTCTATTTTGGTCTTTGTTTGGTGACAGTGACCCAAAACGTAACTGAATTAGTCGTTTCCAGTGCTCTGACTGAAGCCGGCTCTTAACTTGATGGATTTTCTTTTCTTGTCTCTCAGCTGCACAGAAACTTTTTGAATGAGAGTACCGCTTTGTTCCAAATTTGGTAAAATGGTAGAAAGGCTGAAGACAGTAAGTTTGTTTGCCAATGTTGATGCAGACTTGAAATAAAATGGTAGTTATTTTGTTGAAATTTTAGAATTTGCTATCTATTAAGCAAATGTCAATGTCAATAAAACTGCATGTATTGACAAACATTTGATGTTTTACGAGATTCAGTTGCTAATTTGACCATAATCCATCTTGAAACAAAGTTGCAACAAATTTTGTTATTTAAGCATTAACCATATATACACTGTATATATATTTCACAAGTACAATCAGATTTCTATGAACAATAAAATGTCACCTAGAAAGAAATTGTTTTTGATTAACAAGTTATTGTACTAAAACTTCAAATGTGTCACATTGTTACATGAATCTTTCGTTATTACAGCCTATTTTTCAACTCTTATCTCTTTCCAAATCCTTGGCCTTATACCTTCACTCTGCACTTCTCTGTCACAACAATTTCTTTACTTCAGCAACAACTTTCTCGTCATCCTGAAACTTAAAGCCGTGTGCAGTATCTTCCAAGAAAATAAAGAATTCTGAAGAGCAAGATCCAGAATATAAGGTGGATGAGGCAGCCTCTCAGATACACAGATTTATGCAAGATTGTCGTGGTGAAGAAGCAATTTTTTCGCACCTTTAGTGATATGCGCCTACTGGAAACACTTTTTTTTTTTTTTTTTTTTAGAGTTTTCCAAGTTCAATGTTTGATCATGTCATTCAGAATCACTCCTTGTCTGTCCAACAAGACTAAAAATCTGGAATTGACCTCATCTCCCATTAGAGGCAGAAGGCAGTCTGNCCCTGATAAAATTGCAACATAAATGCTTTTTTCACCCATTGGAAACATTATATTCAAAATCCATGTGCACCCACTTTGGGGAAAGTCCGCCGTCTTGGAAAATGGCAGCCAAAAAGAAGTTTTTCTCGGTAACCATAGCCCGGGCGACAAAACTATACATGTTCAAAATTAAAGAACACACAATTCTGTACAAAAATGTTCTAATATTTTTTTTTTCTATAGAGGCAGTAATTAAATAGTTATGAATAATGTTTCTGAAGGTGAATGTTCAAACGAGTGACAGTGAACCAATTATGACAGGTTACACTTAATTGTTTTAATGAAGGTGGGTAAAATGGACTTTTGAAAATATCTACAAAAATATTCATTTATAAAACAATATGTCGGAATGGGACGATTTGGCGTGGCCCTTTCGGCGCTAGCCATTTTGGAGCTGGCCCTTTCGGCGCCAGCAATTGTTCTTTTCAAATTAGGTAATTAAAAACTGTTTAACTACAATTACAAAATTGATGAATTTTCCTTAAAATTAATTGTAAGTGGTCACTCTTCAATAAGATGTCATTTAATCTTCAGAAGTCTTCTTATTGCTTTCCTTTTTCAATTTGTTGAATTTCGTTTTCAACAAAGATTTTGATAAACAGGTTAATTAATTACAAAAATAAGTGAACCAAAATCTCNGTTGCGGCTCTGAAAAGAGCCATTTTCCCCTTTCTCCGTGTTCAGCTGCTGTCAATTTTTTAACTCGCAAACGAAGTGAAGGCATGTGAAACTGAATTCCTTCTGTAAACAGAATTTGTTCTGTTTCGTTATTTTTTTATTTAATTATCCTGGCGTTTATAATACTTATACAAAAGTATAAAGTATTTCACGAACGCGTTTCATCGATTCTTTGTCTCTATGACAGGTTGTGTAAGGTAACCTTCAACTTCTACTATGTGTACATCCTGGTTAATAATTGACGAACAATGCACTTTTAACTCGAGCAGTTAGCCAAGTATGCCAGGAATGACAGAATAAACAGTTATTTTGCAGTGCTCATTTAGCTCCGAGTGTCCGCTGAACAGTGCGAGGAATGTTACGCAAACGCAATTAAAAAGGCTAGTTGGCAATCGGAATAGAGTGACGAACTGTTTTTTTATGAATGTGTGCAGAAAACAAAGTTGAGAGGGGACAAAGTGAGATGTTCTGTAAAGCAGAGATCTATTATCAGAGCAGTCTTGGTTCTGGCTTCAAGTGAGTAACTACTAAACCAAGAAGAAATACCGCTAGTCTAGTGCTTAAGTATGGAAGTGACAAGTGCGCTGTGTAGCGTTACCAAATGTTTTTTTCCTGTGTGCAACTAAAAAAGAGTTGTGCGGTTGAAATTATATGTGTACTGACATTTTATCCTGCAAGGGAAGTCCGCCTGACAGTGAATGTTGAAGTCTGGTATGGAAGTAGTACACAGTGCTGTCACCCGAAGGCGCTAGCTTACGGAACCATGCAGATCTAGAAGTGTGGTAAGAAGCAATACATTTCTCCCTTGGCCGATTGGAAGTTATTTGAAGAGTCAAGGTTCAAGAACAGAAGAAGAAGGAAGGCATTATTGGTATTCACCATCTTGAATTTTGACATGCCAGTTCAAACAACCTGTGGAATGTTGGAAAAGCTGTGAGTTATGGTGCTACTTATTTTAACAGTATAGAAAAAGTGCACAACGTGTATATAATAGGTAGAGACGTAATTCGAATCGCGGAGAAGTTGAGGTTGGGATTCTATACTGGGAGTGTGAACGAAGCATGTGATAGCTATCTGATAATCTCGTCATTTACACTGTAACGAGGCCTTGAGTAGCGGTTTCAATTGATGTGCCCAGGACCACTAAACACCTGTCTACCCTGGTCGAGTTGATTTTGGTTGTTCGAGCCTTGAGGACCGGGGTTTAGTGTACAGCAGTGAAACTTGAAAGGTAATGATTTATTTTCATTAATTTTTGTGTGATTTAACCCTGGCCAGAAAATTAATTAGAAACTACATGATTAAGGTAGGCTTTTGTTAACTGTTTCGACCAGTAAACCATTGTCGAACATCAACAATGGCCCCAACGTGGGNTAGTTGTTCAGTCATTTGGGAATAACAAATACACAATATTAATAAAGCATTGTCTAATGGCGACAATAAGGTGAATGAAAGAGAGGAAATATAAGATGAAGATATTTGTGGCAAATTTAGTATGTGACCTCAAAATGAGAACACAAGTGCCATTGACCAATGCAAAACTGTATATCTTAAAATTTGTGTGGTACATATTTAAAAATTGAGTAGATTAAATAACTATTGCTCTGTGTATGGTACAAACTTGAGTCATACAATCTAATACCATTTTCAACTTGTTTATGCCATTTACTACAATCGTATGCTCAATCTACAGTTCATATTTGATATGCTTGTAATACTGTATGTATCATTATAAATACAACCTCTGTTCAAAAAGTTCGGTGAAACATATATTTTGTAAAAGGTATTCGCACATATCGGCAAACAAGGTTCACTGTGCTTCAAAGTGATCACCATCCGATGTTATGCACGTTTNACAGTGTGTACAAGGCACTGACACTACGTGAGAAGGTGTTTTTTGGAATGCACTTCAGTTCGGCGGTCACGTTTTGTTGAATCTCCTCAATCGTCGAAAATCTTTGACCTTTCAAGGCTCTCTTCAGTAACGGAAACGGGAAGTAATCCGCAGGCCAGATCATGAGAGCAAGTGACACAATCCCCTTTTTGGCTAGAAACTGGCGTACAACGATTGCCGTATGTGGTCGCGCGTTATCGTGGAGTAGGAACCACGAGCCGTTTACTGCATACTGAGGCCTCACTCGCCGTATCNGATTCACAAGGCGATCCAAAATTTCAACGTACTTAGGCCCATTCAATGTGCTTCCTTCGGGCAAAAATTCCTTATAAATTATGCCTGCAGCATAAAAGAAAACAAATGAGCATTGTCTTTATGCGAAATTTTTCGCTTCGGACTTTTTTCGACTTCAGCGAGCCCACACCCCACCACTCCATACTCTGCCTCTTTGATTCAAAGATGCAATATCTTGCCCATACACCGCTAAAAGCATTTGATGACGATCTTTTGCTGACATTCCGAGCTTAAAACAAAATTGCATATTGACACGTTGATCCATGTTTTTGTTTTTTACAAAGCCACTGCACTATGCTGCACTTCCAACTTATGCGTAACAAAACAAAATGTCCGAACGAAACACTGCTTGTCTAAAAAACTACACACATATAGCTGCACGATTTGCATGCGCACTTAACTGCGCATATCAACTTTTACCAGCGTGCGAAGGTCGTTCACCGAACTTTTTGAACGGAGGTTGTATATAAAAGTTCATTCAATTAACTACATTTTAATATTTATAGTATCTACTAATATACGAAATGGCGCCGAATAATACCAGACCGTATATATGTATCCAAGTTCACGACATTGTAATAATAATTCTCAATTCATTATTTTTGTTTCAGGTCAAGACTGATGCAGCGAGAAAATTCGTTAAGCAGCCTCTAACAAAGGAAGAAGTTATAGTTCGGGCTTCAAAAGGAGCTAAAGGAATAATGCAACAGGTGTNGCAAGCGAGAAAGATTTAACNGTTGAAGGAGAGCAAGAAGTGTGTAAANATTGCAGAAGAGACTTTTCCCTCGATTAGTGTTCGTATAATATGCGGTGAAAAAGCTGGCATTGGCTCGAGGCATTCTCGTAGATCAAAAAGTGAGGGCAATTGAATTTAAGGAAGCTGTTGCCCAGATTTGCCATGATAGGAATGATGACTGGGGCTTAATTGTGTCGGGGAGACTGAATGCTGTGGCATAAGATTTACATGCTGTTTTTTACAGGATTTGTTCACCTAACATCCAAAATACCTCCAGACACTTTCCGAAACGAACTCTTCGAGCAACNTNGTAAATATTTTNAAAACTATGTTGACCAAACTACATTGCAANATATTTNTGGGAAAATGGAAGAGCACCATAGAGGGAACTAATCTTCATCCATTCACACCGAGACACATTTAAAATCTTCTGCTTGATAAATATGGTGAAAATATTATAATAAGCAAAGCTTGTCATCAGCTATTTTACATGAATTTTATCAGCAACCAAAACAAGTTAATGCAGAGGAAGTGAAAAATAAAAAGATTGGTACTTACTGTGGCAAAGCTTTTAAANACAAGATGAAAGTAAATCGTACACCNTAAACGTTTACTTCAGTGTCAATAATCCGAATGCGGACGATAGTCCTAATTTCCGATCTCCCTTTCTTAAGTTATTACTTGCCAATATTACACCAGACAAAAAGTTTAAAACTTTAGTTGCTGCACCAACCTGCTCGGTCTAGTGGTTAGCACAGTGCACTCTGGCCCGAAAGGTTGTGGGTTCGAATCCCGCATAAGGCATGGATGGTTGTGATGTCCATTCATCCTCACTAATCACAATAAATATTGTTCGTCGTCTTTAAATGACCCATCAGGTGNCGATAGGACATTTTAGTGCCGCAACATATAATTTTGTTGCATATGATTTTTNCTTTACACATCAGTCACCTCTCACCTGAAAGGGCACCTCCACTTCATACTTATCTTTCTCAATTGGAGATTCCAGAAGAACACAGAATCACAAAAACGGGACAGCAGTTTCTCTTGTACGATTCTGGCAAAGACAAGATCAATAGGATTATTCTCTTTGGGACTAATACTAATCTTGAATTTATCAAGAATTCTTCGAGATGGTTTGCAGATGGGACATTTAAGGTTGTACCTAGTTTACTTTATCAGCTGTATACAGTCCACGTGCAAATAGAGCGCTCGGTACTTCGAGCNTTGATGGCAAACAAACGTACGTAGAATTACTGCAAAAGGTAAGCGTTTTCTTTTAATTTAGTTTTGTGGTACAGATTATATTCAAATTCTGTGTGATAGTGCATTTCTTTCGTAAAAATTAAAAAAATATATTTTAATGGTTAAACGGGATTAAATTCTTAATTATTTTCTTGCAAAGGACCTATTTTGAAAGTGTTCATGAGAGTAGTTCTTCCGTGCAGTACGTATAAGAAATTTGCTATGTCAGTAAAATGAAAAATTGTTTGTATAGATGTATACAAGTCTTAATTATTATTATTCTTTTTTCTTTTCAGGTTAATGACTTATATCCAAATGCAAGACCGCAGCAGGCAATGCTCGATACGGAGGCGGCAGCCGTAAACGCGTTCCGTGAGGTCTTCCGAGGAATACGAGTGAAGTTTTGTGTTTACCACTTGGCACCCTTCAAGACAAGGTATGTTGACCATCCGACGATTTGGCATTTCCTAGATGTTCTGCATCGAGAATAACAAAAGAAAAGACACGTTATGGGCAGCTGGACAGCGGAAACACCGAGCGGCTAAATACAAAAAAAAAAGTACGACGACTGCTGTGTTCGACTTGAAACACTTGTGGGTGCTTATAATAACAGCAATCTTGTTCGCTAGTTACGAGGTATTGCCCATAACTTTTCCATGTAATAAATAGCAATCGAATCAAAAGCATTTTTAATTTTTTCCTATACATAGAAATATTGTTTGCACCAAACTTACATTGCACCAAATTGTCCTAGACCCAAACACTACATATCATCATGCTATTGGGCAAACTATCTATCGTGCAAGAAGCTAGATCCCGGGCACTGATAGCATCGTTGCATCTGGGATTGGGTATTTAACTTCACCATCATTTTGGATCTCGCTTTCTTATAAACATATTTAATAAGTTGGGTTTTTGTTCANCTTACCGAGAAGTTATCAAGTTTGAGAGATGTGCTGCCGTGCATAAAGATGGCGATATTACATGCCCCGAGAACAGGTTCCTACAATTTGCAGCAGACAACGTCGACCATGATATACGTACGGTAGACGGAAGAGGCACGTTCCATGGAATGGGAAATATTGCGTGTTACACCCAAAGCAGAGAAAATGTACCTTGATGTACCACACCAAAATATTTCTTTACAAGATGTAAAAGTAGAACAAATTCCCTTTCATCTTTACAAGAATTGATGTAAAATGAGTTGCATNGATTTGAGGCTAAAGGAACTACCACCAATAGTGAGATACTGAGGAAGTTATCNTGGTTTTTTCCATGAAAGTCGTCCTTGTTGGTCTGGAACGATGCAATCTCTTCACATCTAGGAAAGCAATGGTTATTTTTCTCTCCACGAATCACCATTTCTTCTTTATTCTGGAAACTGATTTATGTCTGTGAACAAGCCTACAGATACAGAAAAACAAGTNGTTCGTTACCTTTCACCAAATTTTCTTTTTCTACGTCAGCGAACATTGTTGACAAAAGTTTCCACCTCGCTACTTTTTGTTTTCATTCAGTTCTGAATATCATTCATTTAGAGAATATATGTTCACAGGTGATGGTGTGGAGAGGAGTAGATTCTCAAATAAGTCCAGAAGATTGGGGTTGGCGTATCAGCAGAAGCAAGTTTGTTCCAATAATGACCGACAAAAAACTGCCTCCAAGTAGCATATTGGAACAAGTAAGATGTAATTGCTCTGGAAGCTGTGAATCCTTCAGATGCAGCTGTAGAAAAAAAATGGACGGTACTGTACACGGGCTTGTGGAAAATGCTTGGTTGAAAACTGCCTAAACATTGACCAGAACTTTGATATTAATCCTCGTCGTCATAAAAATCAGTGATTTAGTTAAAATTGAGTTTTTGTAATTTTTTTAAACAACGAGACTTGTTTACTGCATTATTTATTTCCTCCAATATAAAAATTGAAGCTTTGTTTCTTGCTAAGGCCATAATTTGAGATTGGGCTTTAGGAAAATTGTGCCTGTTTAGAAAAAATAATTAGAATGCTTTTTGTATAGAATTGTGTTCTTTAATTTTGCACAGGTGTAGTTTTGTCGCCAGGGCTACGGTTACCGAGAAAAACTGATTTTGGATTGCCATATTCCCCAAAGTGGAAATCAAATGTATTGCAGAATTAAGCTATGTACTAAATTTCAGCATTCTAGGATGTAGGGAAGTCTGTTAAAAATGATTTTGAAAAAGTTGAAACAGACAGATAATGCTCAAGTCAAGTTAAATACAAGGTTGTAAAAATAAGGAACAATAGGTCTCGCTCTCTCACAAAGGTTCCTGCCTTGAAATACATTACAAAAGTTGAGTCGTATCTTAAAGAGTTTTCATTTAAATCTACCGCATTTCATTCCACTCACCAAGAAAGCAAACAGTGGATTAAACGTGTTGTGACAAACCAGTCGNTTATCACATGGTTTGTCTGGTAAATTTCCAAAGTTTTTAAATAAAAATGTCTCTGCCTACCTTAGAAGTTATTTGGCCTTGTCTCCTTTAAAGTACTTCCCTCTACTTTGTAGCCTATACACCGCTGCCAGCGTTTCTTCCACCGTTCAAAGCATTTCTGGAACNCTTGTTTCGGGATACTGCGCAATTCCACTAGCGAATTTTCCTTTATCGAGTCGGTCAACTAAAATGTCAGCCTTTTAACTTCATTTTCAATTTGGGGAATTATAAGAGTCTGCTGTTAGCCCAGACGAGTAAGCAGGCAGGCTGTGNAACGAGCGTCGACTCGTGTTTCACCAAAAACAGACGGATTAAGTATGATGCGTGCGCATTGTAAGCATGGAGCATCGTCGGTTTTACCTCCAAGCATTGGGCATCTTTTTCTGATAGCCTCACGAAAAAGTTGCATTACTTCAAGATAATATTCCTTATTCACTGTCTTGCCTTGTGGAAGAAATTCATGGGGAACAACGCCCTGAAAATTGAAAGACAAAAACTTGTCTGCATCACTTNATCATGTGAATGCATTTGTCGCACTTTTTTCGGTCGTGGTGACCGTTTTTACACCCACTATGACTATCGAGCTTTTATTTCAACGTCATAGCGATAATCCTGCGGCTCAAAAGCTCTTGGCTCACGTNAACTCGTTTTTGTTAGTCAGTCAGTCAGTCCATAGGCGAGGCACAAATTTGGCTGCAATTCGACTCGTGTGCCTAAATTTTGCGTAAGAATCTCGTGACAGTTTTTAAATGTTCACATCTTCAGCTACCTCATGAACAGTTAAAACGACAGAACNAACGATTTGATGGTTGTCCTGAACGAGGATCATCAACNGANGCCTCGTCCCTAAATGAGGTTTTTAAAATTTCGTGTCTCTCCGTAAGGGATTTTCCCAATTTCACACAACTTTATTGCTTGTGAAAATCTCTGATTTGAAATGCAACAAAAATCAGCAGATGGACCCAACACTTGTCGACACAAACAGATGTAGTACGATGACTAAACAAAATATTGCATTGCGGTTTTTGCTAGGCTACTTACCAATGTTGNCACTTGATTGCAGCATAAGACACGTCTCGCTAGTTGCACTTGTTGGTGCGCTAATTCAAAAGTTCGGGAATATACCGAACAGACCACGTACAGTGGTGANTAGCACATGCAGTGTTGTCTGTAGTTTCACGAATTGTAATCGTGCAAAGGCAATTCAGAACTTCATAGCGCTAAAATTAAATTTCATTCTTCTTTAACGCAGTTACTATATAACTGGCATTACTTACCTGGGCATCCATGAAATTCACCAGATGCTAAAGCAAGATATGAGTAGGAACTTCGACATTAACAGCAATAATGTGCACTANCATCTCAGGGTTACGGCACATCTCTTGTAAAGTACCCGTTTAGATTGATTTTGGCAGAAGAATAGCTTGGCCACCACAGTTGCCCAATTTACCACCTCTCGATTTTTCCCAGTGGGGATATGTAAAGGAGAGTTCGCGTTCTCCGCCTTCGAGCAACTCGACGATTAACGTGTAGGGATCACGAAAGCGCTTACGAACGTAGATGCCAACATATTTGGAGGATCTGGGATGAAATCTCTTACAGATGGAGCTGACCTGCTCGGTGTAGTGGTTAGCACAAAGCACACTGGCCTGAGAGGTTGTGGGTTCGAATCCCCCGTAAGGCGTTGATGTTTGTGATTAGAATAATCCTGTTCTATGAGGACTTGATGAAGAGCCATAATATTTGTGTTAATGTGAAAGTTAAAAAAACTGTTATACTGAAATCACGCATATCTTTGGTTTTAAAAGGAAAAAAAAATTGCAACACCTTAACAGAATTGTAATTTTTGTTAGTAGGGTCTATTGTGTCTGTGTGTAAAGCAGCAGAAATGTACACAATGTCAAATGTCTACTTATGGATATTTTTTTTTTTATAATCTCCCCATTCCCACTACACTATTAATGGAACTGCATCGAATCAAAGGATTGTTGTACTTTTACTGGGAATGAACCAATTTCCTGCACCACAGATGAGTGGACTAAGGCAATGAGCTGGAAAATAGGTTCCAAGGTAATTAGTGTTTGATTTTTGGAAGTCAAATTATATGTCTCTCAAACATATGTATTGAAAATGAAATGTAACTTCACTAATTCAAGACTGTCTAAACTTTGCCCACATTTTTTTAAAAGTACCTGTATCAGTGCTTGCTTTGATTAAAAATGCATGTTTTTTTATGAAAAGGAAGATCTATTTCATTATTTCTATTGGTGTAAACACTTTCATAGAGAAATTGCAAAGATACAAACATGCAAAATATGGTGTGCTATACCATCTGTTGAAACACCCCACAAATTCTCTGCAGCATTATTCAAGTAACTGTGTATCAGTATTTTTGTTGGCTTTCAAAAAATCACTCTCAAACAAAACAATAAAGTCACCACCACATATTTGAACACTACATTCCCAGCAAGGATTACTTCACTCAAATAATGAACCTGCAAACATTTTTGTCAACTTTCAAAATTATTGGGCAAAACATATGTTTTGAAACGGTGGTTAAAACTTCATCCTACCAGCTGATATAATCTTTTCTTCAAACGACTATTAATGCAGTTGATTAGTTGCATGCTGTCTTGGATGACGTGGTAAAATTGTAATGACACTGTGAGGGGTCATTAAACAAAAATGTACAATGCTTATTTTTTATTAATGAAGATGAATGGACAATCACAAACATCCATGC
>KZ869653.1:45287-68265 GCA_003456935.1 Machilis hrabei | reverse complement strand
CAGAATTGCTCTTGCAGAGCCTTTATCAAATTTGATCTGCTAAGTAGACATCCTCCACTATCAGTATACAGTTTGTGTACTTCGACAGAGTTCCACATACGTTCTTTATCTGCTGAAAATGCTCTCACAGTTTCATGGAATGGGATATCTACAGCTTCTTTCTCTTCAACCTTCCGTTTTGCATCTTCAACATTCTTCGTACTCATGAATTTATTTCGACAATCTACATGATACATTGCGTCAGCAGCGTGTAAGTCACTAACCACACAAGATAACCTAAGTCGAACTTCTGAAGCCCAGGTATCGTTTCTAGCATCACATGTTTCAATAACTGAGTCTTTCACTGATTTCTTCTTTGTTTCCAACTGGCGAAACTGATATGCTGCTCTCCAGCTCCACACAAGCGCATCAGGGTCATGCTGGTTTCTTCTACAACGTTGTCATGACTTACGTGTAAGTTGTATTTCTCTTTATTATTGTTTTTGAGTCCTGAAATTTCANTCATAGCAAAATACACCCTTGCGCAGTAAAATATACACTTGTTATGCGGTGAACTGCGCGCTCAGGATAGCGAACTTTTCTTGACTGTCATTTGCCATGTTGCATACAAGTTTCTCGAGTGAAGTTGCGAGAAACTGAAAGGAGTCTATAAACCGGAGGTTTCCCAGTGAAAATGAAATATATTTCTCCATGTTGTTTGGAATGCAGCTCTTTCGACGTCCTTTCATTCGNCCTATTTCCGTCATGATGTGATGGCTATCGTATCCTCTCAAATTGTGAAAGACCACTGGAACCACTTTTAAAATTTGTAATTTAAATTACACTTGTTGTGTTCTGCACCTCGAAACTTTCTAGTCATGTGGCAATGATCCCTCACTCTGTCGTTCCCCAAACGTCCACCNCATATGTGACAATCCAGTTGTATGGCGAAATCACGTTCAAGTTCATGGGCTTCATCTCCTTCTTTAAGCGCCGGATGTGGACGCCTTCTTCGTCAAGATGCTCCAAGAATTTATTGATGTCGTCAGTTCCGTGGTACACTGTTGGCTTCTGGATCATCTTTCCTTTGGGACCTATAATGACGTAGCAGAATCCTGAAGGAGTGTGGTGCGTCAGCTTCGTCGTGCAGGGGTTATCTGGATTTGGAGCACAACCGTGGATTTTTGTCAAATAAGATTCAAATTAAGCGTAAATGATGTAGGGTGCTGGTAAACTCATGTGAATCTCTTCAAACTTCTACCATTTGTTTTCTTCGGTTGGCATCTCGATTCTTTGTGTTTTGTGCTCCCCGCAGCACTCCACGTGACGTGCCAATCTATTCTCCGAAGATAATCTGTGAAGACACATGTAGCAGTGCCATGCTGTGTGTCCATGCTTGGAGAGATGGCTCATGAGTCGGCTGAAGTTCCGAATGAGACAATAATAGTTATTATTTTCCTCGGCGATGTATAGGAGATTCTCGTGGGCTTGCTTTTCTTCACTGGTTACGTGGATCGGGAACAGTGCTTCTTCTTCGTATCCAAAGACGTTGACGGAAATTTCGTTTTGAATTTTGAATTTGGAAATTTGAGTCAGTGGGACGGTGTATGTTATTCCCGTCATGTTGATGGTGTCCTCAAAAGATAAATAATGGACTCGATGCGGCTGATTTCGATAGTCGACGGAATGGAGAGCTGCCAGGATAGACCACAGAAAACATTTTGACGATTATTATTTTTTTTTTTTTGCAATTCCAGACGGAGTGGGTATATATAACGACCCAAAGAGTGGAACATATTTGCATGCGCAGAGATCCAGATTTATCACTTTTTCTAACACCCAGTTGTTGCCCAATCGTTAAAATTCTGCACANTTGACGAGTAACTGGTTAAATGCCGATTCGATGTCTTTCTCGATGTTTGTAGACTGGACGGCGTAGATAACTTTGCATTGTGTTGTCATCTCCCAAAACGTTCACAAAAGCCACACGTACAACTGCATATTATTTCACTCCATGCCAATCACGCAGTGCACTAACAATGACAATTGTTTTGGAGTTTCTGTTGGACAAATTTTTCTGTAGATCGGCCTAATCTTCTTCTTTACCATTTCCTTCGATGCGATACACATTGAATGGTTTATTCAGCGTGGATTCCGTAGGCGTTGTAGACTCGGTAGGCACTGATGATGTAGTAGCTAGAGCTTCGAATGTTGGTGGCTGGGAGGGTGATGATACAATTTGTGCAGTTGGATGTTATACAGATGGCTGGTCTTCAATTGATGGTGGTAAATGCGTTGCTAACAGTGGAATCGGTATAGCTTCTGATACTGTTGATTGCAGAGCTTGAAGTTTTGATGTCGGGTTATCTTCGTGTGATTGAGCGGCTTGACATTTCACACCATGCTGATGTATAGCTTTAATGTGGCGAGTGAGGTTATCCTTTCGTGTAAACGTTTCACTACAATCAACAAATTTGTGTACACCTGGTAGTCCTGTCAAATGCGAGCGTTGTATTTTTGGTTTATCTCCATGTTGAGCATTTTGGTGAAGGTACATCCTTCGAGCCTGGGTAAATGTTTTGCCGCAGATAATACATCTATTTTTCAAGTTTTCATGTCCGTTGTCCATTGCGTGAGTCGTCTTCGGATAGTAGATACAAGTACACTGCGTTTGACATCTTGTAAAAAGGTCGTCTGGTTTGAAGCTGATGTTTCCGGAAAAGTAGATCCTAGTGCCTTGCTGTGGTCATCGAGTGAAAAATCCATTTGGTTTGAAGCCATTGCAGGAGATAACGTTTACTTCGTAGATGCTGAAGCAACTACGATGTCTGCTGGCCTCTGCTCTGGTATATAGGCAATCCCCCAAAAAATGGATAGACTCGCTCTGCGTATAAGCAATCCACGTGAAGTGGATAAGCTCGTTCTAATATATGAGCAACCCACCATAAATGGATAGGCTCGCAGATGCGGAGCTGCCATGAACCTAAAAATTGTGTGAATGGTTACTTGTATGTTGTGGTATTGCACCTGTCTGGTGTGGATATTTATGTTGTATGATTTGACTGTGAACAGAAATTTCAGTGTTTAGTATTAATCAGCTGTGTATGATATGAATTACTATAATAGCTCACCCATCTAGCACTCTGAAGACAATTTTCACTTCATGCCAATCACACTGCAGGACACTAGCAATATCAATTGTTTTTGGAGATTCAAAAGATATAAAAAAAATATTGACATCGAAAAAATGTAAAAAAATTAAGAAATGTTTCCCTACTATATTTCAACAGAGCGTCAATAATGGATAAAGTATGTCGAAAAGATTACGAAAAAATATTTTCGAAAAAAAAACTTGGAAATAAATTAACAATTTTTCCCAACCATATTTGAACAGAGCTCGAACGATCACGCCAGAAAAGTATTGAAATACATTTCAAAATTTTTTTCTAAACCATAGGGCAACAGAACTCTGAAAATGTTTGACACAAAATTTTTCCAACATTTTTTTCTCCGCCAGAGGAAATCAAACAAAAAAATTTACATCGACAAATTTTCTACACCAGAGGAAAACAGACCTAGACCGGATGTGACGTCACAGACACTGTGACGTCTCTTCCTCCACCTAAGTGGTCCATTATCCTCTTTGGATAATGACATCTCCGAGCCGAGTCGTATTGAGGTCAAATTAATTATTTTTATTAAAAATGTTTATTTTTTGGAAATTTGCTTTTTTATGTTTAAATTTGACTAGTGAACCTCATCCGATGCACATATTAGTATTAAAAAAATCGTATGTTTATTTAAAGGCTAGAAAAAATATTTTGAAAAAATCTAAAAAAAAATGGGTGCGAGAGGGATTCGGGTGCGAGAGGCTGGTGAATTTGCATTTTATCCTCTACTAATGTCGATGACGTCAGAGTCTCCTATATGTTTTCTCTCCAACTCAATTTTTTAAATTATTTCATATGTCCTATAAATATTACTCGTAAACTTCAAAAACTGTATTTCCTACTGTATCTTAATTAGAGTTTGGTACCAATTCATTCATCATGCAACATTATATCATCATTTTTGTTATGTAGGCTTACAGGGAAATTTAAAAAATAACTTGTTCGGGTTACTGATCACTCTTTTAAGGAATATTCTTAATAATTAGAGTTTTCTGCTTAAATCAATTTTCATATGTTTTATAGGCTTTGCATTGGATAAAGAAAGAAAAATATGGGCATATATTTACATAGACGTGCTTCAATCTTGATACTTCTCTTTTAAACCCCAAAACAGTGTCACGTATGCTAATCCTCTCTTTGCTTCTTTCTGATTTAGCAAGTTCAAAACAATTTGTTTAATCCTCTCCAACTTATATTGATGCCTCAGTAATACCAAAAAGTTGGATAAACCCGTCCATTTATGTTTTCTTATTTTCATTTGTACAAAATCCCATTTGCTTACTTTTCTTGTTTAATAAAAGAGTTTCATTTTCTAGAATGTTTGAAACACTAATTGAGAATAAAAAGAAGACTAGTGTGTCAGAAAGTGAAGATGGCTGAAGAATTTTGACAGAAGAGTAGGAAGTGACAAGGCTATAATAAAGCAAAGAGAAAGCACTGTTTGGCTTCTCTTTCCTCAGGCTTGAAGGAAAGACAATATTTCAGATGGCGCTCCTGCTAAGCTACTTCATTTTGAAAGGGGCTTTTGGTGCGATCCTATTTACTGCGATAATCTCGTAAGCCGTCGGCAGTGACAAAAGACGAGCGAGTTGCGAAGTCTCGTTAAATACCTACCATTTGTATTAATAATAATCAGCTGCTTGTTGTGTGGGTTGCATTTCATAAGGGGCACGCATTTGCATTATAAACTAAAAGCATTTGCATGTTGCACATTTGACAAACAAACTTGAAATAAAAAGTAGTATGACATTGAGGTATAATTTTATAGGTGTAACCTGTATATCAAAATTATTAAATATCTCCAACACAGGAAAATTTGTGTTAAAAACATATTAGTGTGTTTCTTCTGCTCTTCTAATAAACCTGAGAAAGTGAAAACAGTGCACTACATCAGAGTCTTGAAACTATTTTGGTATTAAACTGTCTAAAATTGATTTACGTGAGTCAACAGTAAAGGACTGATTAAACTCAAGAAAATATGATTGTGCAGAATGTTTTCATTTTCCGTAAAACATCCTGAAATAGAGCAATATTTCTCGGGAGCCCATTTCAGGCCCAGTAGGTGCAGAGGACACTCAATTTCAAGCAGAATGTATTGTACTATTACCACACATAACCAGCACTGAAATTTAATGTTTGAATTGGCAGAATATTCATTTAATACACACTATACAACATTTAATTTAAAAGTAAAGATATCAAGCTTCATTTGAACAATGAGTAATAATTTATGTTTATAAATTATACTTGTAGTTATACTGAAAGTAAGTGTTAACAAACACACTAGTGAGCTAATTACACAAAACACAGACAAAACTAAATATGCCTTACCTATTTATCATAAGGAAAATAATGTATATATAATTAGACAAGCAATCATTGAAAACAGACGTGTTAACCATTTGTTATCAGTTATAGGTTTTATAACTGGATTTGTCATTCAGAAACTAATTTTATGATGGACCACTGAGATAGCAAACTGTTTTACGGCTCTACTCTATATGAGCTGAAGATGGTTAGTGATATAATTCATGGGTGTATATACCATGAGAGGTAACACTTTTAAAAAATAAAATTGGATAACTTAAATGTTGAATTTCATGCATGTCAGTTGCTTGACAAATAATGCAGTAAATAAGAATCAAAAAGTAAAGTTGTAATAGTTGTATAAATACTTTCTACTGTAAAGGAGGAAGAGAAATGAGAGGCTATTATAAAGCCGAAGTTTTAAAATAGTGAAATTGATTCATTATAGTAGCAAAATATTGGTTTACTTGTAAATTCTGTACAGTTTATTCTTATTTTATTGAATATGATTCTCTGTTATAGCTAATTAGCTGACGTGCAGCGCACATGTATTTCAAGAGTAAGGTACCCTTGTTATCTATATGCAGGTTATAGAGTATCAGACACCTAAAACAATTAACGTTACCTCCAGAACAATGCTAGGCGTGAACATCGAACGGCACAGACACGAAACATTAAACCTCAAGGACACGAAAATAATTTACAATCTATACAAATAAATTTAAACTTAAAGAATACCTCACATAAATTAAATCGACGAGACAATTGTAAAAATTGGTGAGTTGCCCTTTATACTTGTCAAACCCTTGCAAAATGATGTACACATTTAGTGTGTACTCTCAAGGTAATGAATCCTAATGATGTCCTATGTTGTAAACATAGTCTAAACAGGATTTTTAGTAAACTTCGGAATTGATTCGTATCCTTACACTGAACAACTATTACTGCAGTGATCTATGATTAGCACAATTGTTAGGATACCTGCAGTATCTATGTTTTTGTGTTATATTTCAATTCCATGCTTAGGTAAGTAACTGTATTGCAAAGTTATTATAATTATCAATTTAAAGAAACTGGGGTTCACACCTAAATAAATCAAGGCTTTATAAATATAGAATGTATGTCAATTCTACCGATAAGCTTCTTTAATGGATGACCAATAAATCAACTAGTTTCATCGTTAATAATCAGGTAGCAAGTGTTGGCAAAGATACACACACCCATACAGAAAACACCTTGCACACATGGTATGATAGAAACACAGTGTAATTCTTGGATAGATGAAGCACTTAAAATGGCTTTAAATTTAATTTGCAATGACTTAGAGACTTTTAATATTAAAATTCACAATGTTTATGTCTCATAAAATCATTTAAATAGTCAATTATACTTTTCAGAGTTAATTTTATAATGTTTTGAACATCTAATGGTGTTTTCTTAGCTGAACGCGCACCTCTCCATTTTGTAGTAAATTTGGTAATTCGTCGTTGAAATCTCTAAGCAGAGAAAAATTATGTCACACATTGACACAACACAATCATAATTGTAAAAATTACTTCCTTCGTCATATTACACCCAGCATTGCATCCGTACAGTAAAGATTTTAATTTTTCAAGAATAAAATGACGTCTTATGCATACGTTTAATATAGATTTTTTTTAACAGTACACATCAGTAAGCATCTACTTTCTTTTTTAATGAAATAGGGAAGAATATAAAATAGCAGTTGTATGTACTGTGTAACATCTTAGAAAGGTGAGTTAAAATTAGTATTTAAATAGCCACAGTTGAATCTGCAGTACAACACCTCTACTTACTCTGTCAGCTCAAATGCATCTAAAGATATGTAACAAATGTGACAAGTTGTTCCCCAGAAACACAGTTTCTATTTTATAATATAAAGTTTTTCATATTAAGGTTCATCTAAGGTTAAAGATAATACTTTTGAATATGGATGTCAGATAACGAAATATAATAAATTACACTTACGACAAGATAGAAATTTAGAGTTGTTAAAATATAAAATAAATCCGAATATAGAATTCCTGGAGAAACTACTTGAAATAAAGTTTCGTGATAATGTGTGAGGAAGGATATAGGCGATTTATACATGCATCGTTAATTGAGTTAAGTTCAAATGTAAATAAGTGCACACACACACATGGATGCTTCCATTTCTTGTTCAAATAAGAGGTTATTGGCTTGTTAATTTTTTTAACTACAATCGTACCATCAGTTACCAAGACATAACAGAAATCTATGTCAAAGGCTTCTGCCTTGAAGTAGCTAGTGTGGTCGAACAGATACACAACAGTTTTTGTCTATCAACAACGGCTTTCACTTTTACAGATGTGATGTCCTTGCAAAACAAAATACACAAGACACATATGTTCAGAATCTATCATCAACTACTTCAATCAGAAAAGAAATGAAGGTTCAGTTATTCGATTTTTAAGTTAGTTCAGTTAGGTTAGGTAATTTGGATATTACAGCGTTATTAATAAAAATACATTTTCAATTGCTACCTACCTCTGCCCATACCAATAATGCAGCCTTAAATAGTGCAAACTATATTGCCCGCATCACCGTTAAGCAAAGGAATTTCACATTACAACTTACATAGAGGTAGTAAACGTCGATGGATGATGACCTTGAAGTATTGAAGGGATAGGTAAAATTTCGTAGTCTCTTTTTATTTATAACTTTGTGTATTTCAGTTATTTTCATCACTGGGGAGAGCTTGCGATACAATTACTACAACAAATCTGTACTTGTTGAATGACCGTTATTCTAAATTTGAAACACGTTTCTACGTCTTAGTAATGTCCAAATGGACTCCATGATCCTCCCCTATGTCCCGATGATTTTGATTGATATAATACACTTTGGTAAACATTTGTCGTCTTAGAATGTACGTTAGTGAACAACTACTATACGTTACTACTCCATCTGGTGGCTATGCTCTGAATTACTATAGTTTGCAAAAGGAGGCTATGACAGCACAGTGTTTTGATAGACAGGCATGTCAATGTTACCTTATGAAGAAAAGAATTTGATCTGTGATCGAACCAGTGTATTTTCAGTAAAACAAAGCATGCGTATACTCTAAGTTCAACCAGTAGAAAAGAAATTATGTGGGTTTTTTTTCGTAATCCAACCAGCCAATCTCGAGAAATAAGTAAAATTAGGTATATACATCAATACACATTACATTTTGTATACACAGATTATAGCCCAGGAAAATTAAAATTTGTTTCCTTAAAACGTAAAGCCAACCCAATTTTTGCGTGAATCGCTTCATTTTAACATAAGAAAGAATTAACGGAACATCTCAAAGTTACAATGAGATGTCAAACGTTACGAAAACGTTTTTTTTTTTTTGTGTGTGTGTAATATCTTGAAACGGCTGCAATTAGGGAAAATGTGTCGTGTGAAATTTAAGGGCATTAAATTTCCCACAAAAAAACATTCTATTCAATATTTCCGTAGCTTTAACCTTTTTTTTTAATAGAAAAAGTGAGATTAACAAAGTGCTCTCGGATATAAGTGTACTGATTTCCACACCACTCGAGAGGTACAGTACAAGGCGCGTATCATCAAGAGCTCCAATCCACTTGATCATGTTTCTTTAAGTTGTGTTTCTTTTCACGGGAGTATTGTCACTGGTTTACTAATGGTCGGTTACACCAATACCAATTATGATCTTGGTTTACTTGAACTTGGTTTTATATGAACTTACCTTTGACTGAGGATCAAAAGTTCTGTTGTTGCACCATTCATTTGATGGTCAAGTTCAACAAAACCAAGTTCAAACCAAGATCAAAGAAAATCTGCTTTGGCAACAGTGCTGAACTTGGAACTCTTGGAGATGGAATTTGTCCTCATTGGCTGAGAATCCAACATGGCGATTTGTTTACTTTTTGACGATTGTCAGTGTGGACTGTGTTACAATGGAAAAACGGTCAGCAAACTTAAGTACTAAGGAAAAAAACAATGCTACTAGAATTAGTGCAAAATAAGATTAAAACGATTGAAAATAAAAATACTGTAGCTACCACATTGAAAGATAAAGAAAGGGTGTGGAAAAAAATTAGCAGAGGAATTTAATGTGTGTAATGTTTCCAACCGGAAGTGGAAAAGCCCGAAGTTGTCCTATGGCAATATGAAGAAGAGAGCCCGGCAAAATGGAGCTGAAGATAAGGTATGTATTACGCTTTTTAACCGACTTTTTGACCATGTAATATTTCAAATCATATTCTGAAGAATCTGAATAATCTTCCATCATATATTTGATATTACTGAACTTTACACTGAACAATGCAGCTACTTTTCCCACCAAAATACAACAGCCTGAGCTCGGATCGCAACTGTGAACCTCTAAATTTGGTAGATCAGTTTCATCCAAGATCTGAACCAAGTTCAAGTTTTGATCTGCAATGGTGCAACACTTCTTTCTGAGAACTAGGTTTAACTATGACTTTGAACGAAGTTTATTTTTGATCTTTAATGGCACAACCAGCCCTAAGTGTCTTCACTTTCGGAAAAAGGTGAATGAAGCGCTAAACCTTCATGATCGTCAGTTTCTCGTACCTGTGTGTCTTCCAAGGCAAATTGCGTTTAATCAGAGATTTCACTGATTAATTCGTCGCTATCGCTGCAGTTACTGACGATGAAGTTCTCGTCATCCTCGCTGGCTTCGTCCGGATTGAAACTAGAGCTCAGTCTGTTGCAGCTATCACAAGGTTCACAACATACGCTATTGCCTTGCATTTTGTCCTTAATGGCTCAGGTTTCACTTTCTCCATCTTCAATATGAAGTTGCTCAACCACAAATCCAACGATTCAGGAATCATGTTATCCACGTTATACAGTATATATAAAACAAATGTCACTGCTCGGGTAGTACGATGTTACGTAAACTTGCGATCTTATATTTTCACGGATAATTTCGGCAGCCCCCAAAGCCACTCGAAGACGTTCATCGTGCATACTTTGGGCTCTTTGTTCGTACAGGCATTGGCTGAAATTTCATGAGCTGTAAATCGAAAGCAAATAATTGTTCCAGACGCGCGCTTCGCACTTATAAAGATATAATTGCCGTATTTGTAAATCAACTTTGTTTAGACGGTGTGTGATTCCGGCTTATAATCATCTTCGTCCAACACATTCATCAATTCGGTGAGGGTGAATTGGCGTTCATCTCTACTTTTTAAATGTGAAACTACTGTATCCATCCCTGCAGCAAACACGCTTGTCAGCTGGACGCAATGAATTTCGCGAAGAAATGCCTCGATAAAATTGATTGTAATTGTAAAGGCTTTGTGGTACCTTGCATTGGCAGCTACTAAATCAAACACCTAAGCAAGCCTCTGTTTGCTCACTTTAGCCTTGGCGTCATTTCGAGAGCTCACGAGCTCCAAAATTGTATTCCTCGTAGACACAACAGAAAGATGTCCAACGGCTTTTTTTTTATTCTTCAGAACTTCTTACTTCAAGGTATCTGCCTCTTCAGCAGTTCACGGAAAAATTGAAGCCGGAACTTGCTGACCTTAGCATTCCTTTCTTTGGTCTGTACTTTGATGTCAACAGTTCATTTCACGCAACGAACTGTTTATCGTAGCTGTCAATGCTTGTCTGTCTCGTGTATAATTTTCTGCATTTACGGAATCGAGATTCTGAATTTTCTCCATTCTGACGTCTTTTCTCCGAGAGCATGCCTTGATTAACGTCTTAATACCACGTGACACCGTTGTTGTTTCACCTGCAGATAAAACTTCCTCTCAGATAAAATAAGTATTGCTGTGTTCGATTTTCAGGTTTTCAAGCAAAAACACAAATGCAACAGTCGTTTAAAATCATGCGTTCGAGATTGTTACAGCCGACTCTGAAGAATAACTGCTTTGCACTGGCAAAAGTACATTCCCAACGATCGAAACCCTGTTATACATTCCCTTTCCGCCTACATTTCCTTTACAGTGACATGCCAGCAGGTGTTTCACATTCAACGTAACTTTCAACGATCAGGTATGTATACTGGGCAAGCCAAACATTTATCGCATTTTCACTTGAAAAAGGTTAAAGTTACGGAAAAATTGTATAGCATATTTTTTGTGTGAAATTTGTCCTTTTAAATTTCACATGAAACATTTTTCCCTAATTACAACCGTTTCGAGATATTTGTAAATGGAATGTGTTCGGGACCTTTTTAACTCTCATTACATCTTGTTCGACACAGATATACCTTGGGTTGTTTCATCACATATTAAAATGAAGCGATTCTCACAAAAAACGGGTTGGCTTTACTTTTCGGTAAGTTCGGTGATTTTAGAGCTAATTTTATCCTGGGCTACTAAGTTTCGCATTATTCAGATGGTAGTTACGTATAAATAATTAAATAAATTTTAGTTCCTAGCTAAAAACAATAATGTATACATATAATAATAAAAGAAATAATTTGTTGAACTACGATTTGTATTAATGAATAGGCCCCTAGGCCTACTAAAAGACTCCTTAAAGTCTTATACGAAACATTCCTTGTAAGGCAGTTACAAAATTGGAGTAGTCTATTTGGCATTTATGCTACGTGTCCACCTGCTATTTGAATCAGTTGCTTCAAGAATTTTAACTTGGCTCAATACGACCTTTAACCTTAAAGTTGTATCAGGTATCAGCCATCACCAAGGAGACGGTAATTTGGTTATTCAGTATCCAGATTGTTCTTCTTCAGTCCCAACACCGATCGGTTCTTTTCTCAACGCTTCAGAGGAAAGAGAAAGTGTCAATTTTCTTTTTTAATTTGATCAAGCTAGTCAATGAATTACAGTACTGCAGTTGTAAACACAGTGTTTAGTTAAATGTCATCGAATATATCTTGAAATGAGTGCCTTCCATTTGTCAAAAGTAGTAATACTAAAGAAAAATCAAGTATGTAACCAATAGGTCCTAATTTAGCCACAAATATATTTCACGAAATATTTTCAGTATCGCAACAGCAATAATAAAATCAGAATTTTTTGGAAGTTATCTATATTCACTTTCTCATCATCGTCCAAAATTGTACCTCTTATTCCAGTCTATGTTTGTTGTTCATCAATGCACACTTCCTTAGTTCACTGCTGTTCCCCCTGCTGTTTTATACATAAATCGAATTTTAAATCTATATTATGTATAAATTTAGCTGAATATAATTTTCTGAAGCTTTGCCTTCTTGAGTATTGAGCATTGAGTATTTTCTAGCTACGACAATCACCACGCCAACATTAAAGAAATTTACAACTGTCTTCTTTCCGTCTAGAAACATTTTTATCATCTCACACCATTTCAGTCTTACTAACTATACTAGGCACAACATTATTAACTTTGCAATGATATTTGCTACGCAAAATGGGGCTATTCCCAGTCAACACAATAACATTTGATTTTAGTTTTCTGATATTTTTCTGCAGCTTTTTCTAATTTCTCAATGTATTATTAGTAAAAATCTGTGCATAATTCTGAAAATAATATTTTTAAAGTTCATTTTATTTCCGGCCGACAATGTACCCGCAATTATTTAAATCGTTTGTGTAGCCCTTCGCAAATCAGTTATTCTTTCAATGTGTCTCAAATACTAAACGATCATTGTCATCAGTAAAAACCGTGTGCTGCGAAATCATTCTTATAAAAAAATGAAACAAATTTGACCAAAATATTTGAGTTTTATTAAATACATTAAACAAACTGAAACATTCTGATCGTATTGGATTCACGCACTCAGTTGTCTCGGTTACATAACTGGGTAATAATATTCAATATATACATACACATAATTTATGTAGTTTTAACAAACAACACAAATTTAAGAAATAATCCAGTAGTCGCACAATGAGCTAAACGTAGGAATCCCACTAACTATTGAAAGTCAATGTAACAAGAAGGTTAAGTGTTACTCATATTTATAATCTGAACTTGCAAAATTATGTACGTGGGTGTTTCCAGGATCCTCGTTTCGTTAGAATTTATAAACATTTTAGGAGCTGGCTTGCTTCAACATTTTTATTTGAGGCAAAGTAAACAAAAAAATGCTGATCCTGTGGTTATACATAGTATTGATAAAGACACATTTGGAATAAAATGTTTAGACCTTACTCACTACAACTCTAATATCATGGTCTGGTGAAAGGTATGAACGATGATTTTGATATTAACACTACTGGAAACGCTCATGTGTGATACACAATTGACACGTTTAGTATGAAATTAGAAAGTAAGATAAATACTGTTGATGTTTAAAATACTCTTCCAGATGATATGTGGTGGAAGATATATTTAATTATCACACTCTTCATTTTCAACATAATTAAAATATATTGCCTTATCATAGAAAGCATTTTAAATANGTTTTCATTAAAGCCACAAAGATAAGGCTCGATAACAAGAAAGAACGCCGTCCAAGACCTCACTTGTTTAGTTTGTTCTAGCGAAGCCAAGCAACTAAAGGCTTCAGTATTTTGAAGAAGCTCAAGAAAATACGATTTTATGAGGAACATTATGTATATTCCATAATACATAGTCTATTAAGTGGTTAAAATTAAATGTATTCCTAGGGTACTCATCCAGTCGATATCCACGGAGTCATAAATCGATATTTTATGAGCTACACATTTTAAGAAAAATCTTGTCAGAGTAAAATTTGTCTGTATTATTTTTAAAGTAAACTGATAACTGACTTATTCATATAAGAGCTCTGAGACGTTCAAGGTTTTATTCAGCATTTCGTCGGTTAAAGAAACACTACAAATACCAATAATTAGATAAACAATATCCCAAATCTCTACGCCGTGCTCAATAAACGTACGTTGATTAACGGAAAAGTTAAACTTGAATTTAGAATCACTTTCTTGGTTTTATTACTTCAAATGAAGAACTAATACTATATGTACTCCGAAACGTGTAATGCGCTTAAAAACCTTAGGACTACTCTTAAGTAATACCAGATATGTACAGTACATGTATAAGGACACTACAAGGACTATCCGTTGACTGAAATTTAAAAAGTTAGATAAATCCATTTTAGCTCTCTGTCTATTACACCCGTGACTTTAAGATGATCTAGGGTCACGGCTTGACCCACAATTGGAGTAAATAATTCAATGTTCTTGTATTACTAGCCAGTTCAGATAGTATTGCATACATGTGTTTCACATTTCAACTTATTGATTACAGTATTTATCAAGTAATTTGTATTACCTGGAATAACGTTATGTCTAAATAAGTTACATTTTAAACAATACAGATAATCACTACAAGTAATTCGAAGCATGATCAGCTGCTATCGGTTGAAAATAGTTTTCAAATATTATTTACAGTTTATTTCTTATACCAAAATAAATTCTAAGGTTGGAACAAAAATCTAGTTATGTTTGGTAGTAGTCAAAAAGTTTATGGTAGTTAAAACTTAGATCAAGTAGATTTCAGAGTTGAAAAGCTTGAGCACTGCTGATAAAGATAGGCAAAACCATCAAACTTAAGCGATTACTAAAAATAAATAATAAAACTGTCTAGATTTTAAAATAGATTTTACTTTTTAGGTTTAGGAATCGGTTACATTTTTTCACTCATGTGTTATCCTGTCAGCTGATANTTATAAACGAAAATATTCTGAAAGCCTTGACAATGATATTTGTACTTTAGAATTACTTTTTGTACAATTAATAATGTGTACGAATTCACCTTTTGTTTTCAAACTTGTTAATTTTTGTTTTTGTATGATTTATTTTAGTCTAAAAAGATCTCGTATCAGTGATCACAAGCCATTAACAAGTGCAACATTAACTTTTATTTCACTCAGGAAACAATAGATATTGAGAATAAGAAAGAGAAATATTTGTAATTTAAATTTTACGTTCGTAATATTGTATCACTCAAATCTGAGAGTAAAATATGACTAATTTAAAACATTCGAAAAACCAATCTAGTCTTAAAATGTGTTAGGCAGAAGGTAAGATATTATTAGTCACGTTTTTTAATGTGTATGTTGCCTTAGCTTATCTTCTAGTTTTATTATATTAATATCGTGTTTCGACATCTAAACAACATGTTTCGGATACATAATGTATCCTTTGTCTATTCTGAACAAACTAAAAAGTTAAGCTAAAAAGTTAAAAATATACTCATTAGATTTCAATTTGTTTTAAGGTTTCGTGGGATAAATTATATGTCCAAAACTTACTATACATATATTAAAAATGTTGGTCTAGTAGTCACAACAGTATTTTGGGTTCTTTAGAAAGATTTGATTCTGCATACATACTACAATTTCACTACGATTAAAGCTCAGCTATATTCACCGTGACGCGATAAACGTACAATCAATAACAACAATTACAAAAGAATTCACTTCAAAAGATGGGTTTCATATCTGCAATTAATATGCCTTAGTCTCTTCCATTTCAGCTTTATATTTAAACTACTTGAATAACTAGAATGTTTGTGTGTTCGTTGTATTAAATGCATCAGTTTTAATTTATGGCTCAGGAAGAGGAACACTCATTCAATCCATTTACAGAGAGAAAAAACAGAAGAAGGATTTACTATTAAATGTTTCATTTTTGGTGATTTTGTAATTACATTTCTGTGATACTTGGCAACTAAATATAAAAGTGTTAATCTATTCGTATTTTTAAAATAAAACGGGATTTTTTTTCTCTAGGTGCAACAGAGAAAACGTAGTTATTGCTCTTCCTTATATCAGCTGCAGTGCATTTTTGAAAAGCGCTTTCACACATGTACTGCTCATAGCAAATGTTATATGGATTTCCAAAACATGTTAATCATTCTGCACACACTACTCCGATACTTCCAAACGTCGAATACTTCTGAATACCAGTTTAACTGGTCTAATTCAGACCATACAAGTCACAGAAGCGAGATTTGTTTGGCATTTTTATATAACGGATAATGCATTCGTGATGTTGAAAGTTAGACTGGGACCCACTAGAAGGTAATCGTAATGCACGCAAAACCAGAAATTCTAGAAGTGTGTCTATAACGAAGTTTGTGCAAACATAGCTAACGTGTAGAAACTAGAAGTTAGCGTTGTTAGGAAAGATGACGAAAATTAATTTAGGGATATTATTTTTTAACAAAACGTATATTATCGTATTTTTCTCTACATTTAATTCGAGAATGGCATTTCATCAATTTAAAAGTCACATTTGCCAATTGCCTTTTAGGTTGATTGATAGACTAGAAGTGGATGTGATATATTTATGAATATTAAAATAAATTTGCAGTTTTTACTATCCCTTTTATAATCGAGTATTAATTGCGTACGATCATGTAGGGCCTACTCATAAAATAGAGTAAAACTAATGTTCATGTATACATAACATTTCGAGAATATAAAATTCTCTTCGTCATATGATACAGGGTAAAATCACATATACAATAAAATTGAACTGTAATGTTTTTAATAAAAAGTGTTATACTTTTTGTATAATCAATTATTAAACTTAAACTATTAAGCACCAACCCATGATAAAATAGTATCGCTTAACAAATAAGGACCTTTGTCAATTTGTGCGTGTGAAACAATTCAGCTTCGGGGTTTCGATACGTTGTCGAATCTTATGCACATTGAATACGTATCGTTTTACACTGATCAGTGCACAGTGTTGGTCACAAAAAGAGCAATAAATTGTTAGCAGTGCTGTTTTCGTTCATCTACAAACTAAATGTGATTCTTCATTCCTTTATAAAGAGTAAATGTCTACATCCAATTCTAAGATTAGTTGACATGTAAATGGTAGTTGATCGCTCTCACTTTGTGTTGTCAAGCAATGTTGTCAATGTAGATACATATTGTGACCAAAATGTAGTAATCTACAATAAGTACATTTAAACAGACATTAAAAGCTTCTTGGAAACACTTTACGGATTTAATTACCTAAACGTTTCATGAGAGTGATATAAATATTCCAAATATTTGTTACAAAAATAATTGCATCTTCAAAATATGTTTGATCTATTCGTTAGAGTACTATCTTAAATGAAGTGTGCAATAAAACGTGCGTTGGGTACACACATCGCGATATCCTTGAATGTTCGTTATAAATTTATTAGAATTTGACGGTAAAATACAAACGAATAGTAGACAAGATAGCCCAGTAGATTCGAGAAGGAATACTTATTATTCGTATACGCGGATCTTTGGAAGTTTTTCTGTCCGTAGTTAAAGTTTTCACCGCCCCAGGGGCATAACTGTTTTGTTTAATCAACGCTATTTTTAACCTTCTGAAATCCAGTGATTAAAAAATAAAATTACTTACATCATCACCATCAACCTGAGTCGTAAAATTTAATTCATATTTAAACATAACGTTTCAATTACGGTTATTAGATGTCAGCTTTAAAAGAGAATTGGAACAAAAATACAAAAATTAATAATAAGTACGCTACGGAGATGACTTGTCATGGGTTGTTGCTAACGACGAATCACGAAATTATCAGTCAGTCAACCATATTAAGACAAGTGACCCAAATATGAAAAGTCATAATCTTATGTTAAAAATGAATATATTATCGATAAATTCAAGTGTTTGTTTTTGAGAGGCCTTGTAGTGATTTTGCAGAAATAGTGTCATACAAATCAGTAATTGTTGTCCGGTGGTATTGTAAATACAACATCACTTTAAAAAATATAAAACGGAATAGCGAAAATGTTCGTAACATTTTCAAGTTTTTTATTAGAGGACTTACTTGCGAAGCTTACCCAAAGTTGGTCAAATATTTGGGAACAATCGTTTAAATTGTTTAGGCTCTTATTTAGAGTCACTGAATGACGACCAGGGACATATTTTGGTTACGTAAAAGTTAAAACATATTTTTTCTAGAATATCTTCTCTCAAGTTGAAATGCATAAAACTGAAGTTATAATTTCGTAAACAACAAACAAACAATTTGGCTGTCTAACATGNATATTTTACAAGTCACTCAATAAGTCTCGAAAAGTTTCAATAGAAAATAAAGGAATTGTATAGTAATAGTCCACAAGCCAAATACGTTATTTGCAACAATTATCCCATATCAGAAGTGATGATTGGTACTGATTAGCTTCCCATATAAATAATGACATTTACAGAAACTACAGTATATTGCCGGAGTGACAGAACTCTGAAAATGTATTATCGAGTTAACGATAGTGCTGATACAAGTTGGTACAATTTACATTCTTAATTTGTGAAGTTCAATCACAGTTGCAAACCCTATTAAGGAAACTACAACTACCATCATGTGAATGACAAGAGAGCTAACGAGACGCCTGATAAGCATTGGCGCGTTTAGAGTGTATGGATATTGACTCGAGATATACTTTGGGTACACAGCTCCTTAGGTTTAAATATTACAAAAGCGTTATTCAAGCTCAAAGTATTTTACACTCAACAAATTTCCAATGAGGTATGTTCAATTTTGCATGAGTAAAACGTGCTCTAATCAGTCTGTGATACAAGAACCTATGGTATCAGTTCAACATTTAAGTTACTCTGAATGTCATGATTCGATTTGTGTAGTCTAAATCGGGGGTTGTGTGTTCAAATCCCGCACAAGGCATGGATGTTTGTGATTGTCCATTCATATTAATTAATAAAAAAAACATAATCATAAAATGACCGATCAGGCATCATTACGACGTTAATCACCACATATTATCATCATAAAAGATATGAAGAGTCAAATCATGTTCCAAGTTTCAGATTTGCTTTACATATAACAAACACAATCCTCAAAACACATAAGGTTTTGTACTTTAGTGATTATAGACCAATAAAAGCGAATAAATTATGGAAAATAAACATTATGACAAAAAAAACAATCATTATAGTGTTTGTTTTCAGTTTAGTCTGTATAAAACTACGCCTAAATTGAGACATTTCACAGTGCAGTTCTTCTGTCTAACACTAAGTACAGTTTCCCTTTCGACTATGAAATAATTTCTAAAAATGTTGTTACTGTCATTCTATGTCTGAAATTGCGAAATCTACGAGTCAGTTGTTTATTTAGTTATTAGAAAAAGTTTTATCAAACAATAAATGTGAATAACATATTATAGAAATGAAGAATTGCGTTCGCATATCTATAATCATACGTTGGATCATTTACATTTCGGAATATATCTATGTGCCATCTGATGAACAGAGAGAAGAGTTTAATAAATTATGTTTGTTCTTAAAATTGAAAGTGCGTGTCAACTAGAAAATATTTAAAACCGCATTCGCCTGCATCAAATATGCCTATTGATAGCACTTTAGCTACTATTAATTGCAGTGTTGATTTTCATCTAAAATGAGAACTCAGACATTGAATATGTAAAAGAAAAACCCAGACGACGAAATTTGAAAATAAATTATGTTAGTTTTAGTATAAACAAACATAAAATATTCCTCTTTTGCTTATGTAGTGTTTACTGGGCTTATTTTGAAATTTGAAACTGGTTCGGCCGTCTGGATGACACTGTATTGAAATCGGATATGTATCCGATTAGTATTAAATTTGCCCTGTGTTTTAAAATAAAAAAAATAGCAAACATACATTTCCCCTACTTTAGACTTTAGTTTATTTACATCAATAAAAAAACTACAGAACAATGTCAATGAAAATGTCACTGGTCATGAAAATATATACTTTAACATTTCTTTGTAAGTTTACTTTATTATAGGTCTTTCAAAATAGATATTACCACATTGACGTAAGAAAGGTGTCCTGGACACAAATAACTTATATATACAAAAGTTGAAGAGAAATTAATCTTGTAATTTTTTTATGAACAGAAATGAATTATAATACGTTTAAATTATTTAATATAGCACTACGTATATTTTAACAATACGGTGCAAGCTTTCTTCACAACATACTGTACACATTCAACAAATAATTTTGAAAAAAAAAAACTTTTTAGATTTGTAAATGATTAAAACCACAAATGATTTATTAACATTTGATATATCACTACACCTGACAAACACAACATTTTTACTGTTTCGAAACGTATGGTATGACAGCTCCATACAACTGCAGTCTTATCCAAATATGGCATATAGATTTAAGCAAGGAGATGATATCCAATAATCAATTGACTAGATAGACCTCAAAATGTAGTACCTGATTTTCGAAGTAAAATATGAGGATCTAATAGCTACTTTCTGATAAAGAAGTTTGAGATTATATATTCCACCTAAAATTCCAATTATTTTAAAATGGCATGCTGTTATTAAAATTAGCGTTAGAAATCAAAATAAGTTTACTCACGTTATAGTTTACTTATCTACCGAACCGTCTCCATGAAATTCTTCTCGATGAAACCAAAGAATCATCAATGTGTGACCGTAATCAGTTATCGCACGTACAATCATTTTCAGTTTGACGACACTCACTAAGATCACATGTTGGTAACATGATATCAAGTCATGGCTTGAAAAGATTAAAAAATGAGATCTGTAAGGGGCTTAGCAGCGGCCAAACTTTCGGATGAAGTGAAGTTCTTCCCAACAAGTTACCCGCCGCTGGGCTTCTGAAGTTAACACGCATGCGCAGAATCCTAATATGAAGTTTGTTCCCGAGGTAGCGCTTCTGACGCTGGTAGTGCGAGGTACTTACCTCCCTTCACCGCCTTGCCTTCTTCATTTCGGACCCCATACCGCACGAGCCATCAGTCAAGTCGACGGGGGTCCCATGCAACCAGCAATAACTCGAGAGTATGTAGCAAGTCAAAAACAAATAATCGAAAGTTATCTGCTACCACTTACACTTCTTCTCTGGTACAAGAAATGCTATGTAATGTGAACCGTTTCATTCTCGTACCCTGCAATCTCGAAATTTATAAATTAGTATGAAATTAATTTACGCTTCAAAAGTANCCTACGTTTTTAATTTTTCTGTGTTCATCCACATTCAATGTTTTCTTCCCATCTCACAGGATAGTAAATAATAAAAATACTGGTGCAATTAAAAATGTAACTGCAAGGAGAAACAATATTACACACTTCTTTTTTGTCTGAATGTAAATGGTGTGTTATTAAGTAGGAATTCATTTTTTTCTCATCACGAGAATAACATGTTTAATGGAAAATCTAATATAATTTTTAAGTATCTATATTCACCTGAAAGGCCAGATTTTAGTTATATTTTAAACACCTTAATATGACGTAATTAAAACTAATCAACTGTTAAACATTTTGTTCTACATTTTGGTAGGTAGTTCGAACTACACCAAAAGGACCAGTCCTATACATTGGGAAGCCCTGGACCACGTCGAGTTTATATCGGAGATTCTCACAAATTAAAAGAAAACGTATATAACACATAACCGATTGAAATCTTTTTACACATATTATTTTTTTTAAGTAAAATCGTGTCAAATATGTTATAATAGCTATTTAAGTTGTGTGTAAAACATACGTGTATGTACAAATGTGTTAATGCGTGGGATAACGCTTTCAACTGAATGATTCGGCTACCTTTATTTCTAATCAGAATTTGAATTCAAATATGTTGAACTGGTCGGGCTATTACTCGAGTACAATTCCAATATTTCATTCACCGCATCTACCTATAATTTTAATTATTTATAATAATCACGTGCGCAGGCTTTTAGGTTGTTTGAGTCAATTTTGCTTGTCATGATGTACAGTTACGTGTGCAACAACGACCTTACATTTACTTTAGTGGATGGTATTCTCTTCAAGAGGCATAAACAAAACCTAAATTACCAATGACGTTCACACTAAAGTAGTTTAAATCGGTATTATCTAAGATATTAGAACGGGAATTGCAACCACATGACAAGAGATCGTAAAACGAAAGTGGATATGTAATAAAATACTATTCACATACACAATGAAACATATTTCAATTTTACTGAGAACTTGACTCCCTCGGCGGGGATCGAACCCAGGTCCTATGAAACCTACTCTCTAGCTCATGTTAGCTATGTTTTCACGCTTTAGACCTCTCGGTCATCTCAGCCAGACAAAAGTCTGACCTCGACTACCGGTATCTAAGGACGCTGCCAACATGAACTTGGTCTCTGATACTTGACACTTCTAGCTTATCTAGCTAATGAAGTACAAAATGTGTTATTAATTTTGATTAGATGGTAATGAAAGATATTTCTGCCTTTTCTGGGCGGCAAGTATTACATTTCAATTGCATTACCATCTAATCAAAATTAATAACTAGATAAGCTATAAATGTCAAGTCTCAGAGACCAAGTTCATGTTGGCAGCGTCCTTAGATACCGGCAGTCGAGGCCAGAACTTTGTCTGGCCGAGAGATCTAGGGCAAGAATAATACATACATTAGGATGGATTACTTCAAGCAATTGGTGAAACAAAAAGGTAGGTGCTGCCGCCTGACGAATGAAGATAGAAGTGAATAACAAAAGAATAAGGAAAAGGGAGCGGGCGAGGAGTTCGTAAGTAACGGCCAACCGAACTGAGCGAGTGAGCTTTTGTTGTTGTTGTTTCTAATAAGAATAGACTAGTAGA
>KZ869653.1:33007-45108 GCA_003456935.1 Machilis hrabei | reverse complement strand
GCATGTTTAATCAATTGTGTACTTTACATCGGTCACTATGGTGTGACGTCTGAGTGTCGTGACGAAAGCACACAGTGTTATCTTTAACCACAAGAGGCGCTGCCATACCCATGGCGTCCTTTTGGAAACACGCTGTTCAATGGAAAAACCGCCAAGTGTCTAGTCCTCTTGTAATAGATTGTTCTTGATCTAGGGCGTGAAAAGATCGCTAACATGACCTGAAGAGTTGGTTCCATAGGTCCTGGGTTCGATTCGCGCTGAGGGAGTCAAATTTTCTCAGTAAAATTGAAACCTCTTTCATTTAAATAATTATCTGAGAATGAAATTTCAATTTAATACTTGACTAAAAGGAAAAAGTTTAGCTGAATACAAAATATTTCCTTTTTGTGCAAATTAAGTCTACTAATCAAATTCAATAACTTTCTAGTTAAATGTCGTGCAAGATGGATATGAAAGAGAGTCTTGCGAATGTTAGACCTTATTTGAGAAGAAGAGACAAGAATTGCTTACCATCCTTAAATGACCCATCAGGTGTCGATAGGACGTTAAACACCAAATATTATCATCGTTTGTCGGTGACTTGAATTGCATGACACAAATAAATATTAGCATGATAATTAAGTAGATTTGAATAACAAAACGTGACACTTGGGGACTTTGATAAGGGGTTTAGAAAAGTTATGTTATGTGATGAAATTTGAAATCGAAATGAATGTGGTAAAACATGTTTCATATTTAACCGATCCCGAGAAAATGGTTTTCAGAATGAAGTCTGTCTAGTCATATGTTCACGTCTGCTGTGGAAAAACGATTGATTCGTTTTTCTTTAAATTTGAAACAACGAAATGCTCAAGTCCTACGTTTGACCCTTTTCAGTTTTTTCTAATTAAAAAATGGTTTGCTTAAGTTGTTATTCCAGTAACATAAACTATAGATAAATTGCTATGGTTTTTCCGTATGTTAGACACGTACATTCTATATATCTCTGTGACTCTGTTTACTCAGTTTGACTATTTTAATTCTTAAGCAATGAATGGGATGTGGTGCATTAGTTTAGGAATGCCCTGATTAGTATATACCATGTTCTTGACCTGTTCTTTTCATTTTTTTTTGTTACAGGAAAAAATGACACACAAATGCTGGACGATTCCAAAGCAGATCCTGAGAAGGCATAATTATATTTAACCATTATTACGATTGCATTATAAACTGATGGACTGTATGCATGTTACATGGTGATGCATTTAAACTGCTACCACTTATGTTCAAAATGAGAACCGCACTACCGGAACTATTTTTCTTTAACATCTCACCAATTATAAGTACCTTTTTTTATTATGATCAGCCTGTAAGATCATGTTTTCCTTTTATGTTCCTATTAACCACCTGTATCATTCTGCAAACCTCCAACTATACGCAGTCCCTTACATATGCAAACCTTCCATGCAAAACAGTTCCCTTGCACAAGTTTTCGAGTATAGGTCTATTCCACGTGTTTAGTTGCCATGGAAATGTTTATGTGTGGGGGTAGTTTAGGTTACAGATCTATAAATAACGTATGTACATATTCTCAGGAGTGTTGGTCTTGAGAATTATAGTATATTACATAGGGGCTTATATATGTTACAGTAAGAACCCGAAATCAGTTAAAAACCCTTTTACTTAGTTAGAACTAGTTTTAACAAAGCCCTTTCGTGAAAAGTAGTATTAACTAGTCAAAACTAGAATTCACCATTTTTTTAAATAGTTCTAGTTTTCCCCCAAACGTTTTCAGTTAAAACTCGATATGACTAGTTAAAACTAGTATTAACTTAACATATGTTACAGTAAAAACCCGAAATCAGTTGAACCCCGTTTTGCCTAGTTAGTACTAGTTTTGTAACTTTGGTCCTCATTACTCATGATGAAAACCTAACCTAACTTAACGGAACCTTTTTCTTTTATTAATGTTATCGCACCAGGAACCGTCTGCTGGCATTACTTCTGGTGCTGTATCACTAACAATTATGGCCACATTTTGTTCAGACGTTGAGTGCACACACTTAGGACAACACAAGTCAGTGCTCAGACATATGCCAACACAAGTGCACACTTAGGACAGCACAAACATCCATGTCTTACGCGGAATTCGAACCCACGACCTTTGGGACAGGAGTCAGGCACACTACCTACTCCCCCAAGCAGGTTGACAACCTAACGGAACCTAACCAAACCTAACCTAACCCAACCAAACACAATCACAAAGCGAAACCACACGTGCACACTTGTCAACGGCACTCAAAGACTGAGAGATATGTACAGGTCTGGACATGTGAAACACCTTGAACTGATCCATTTCAATTAAAACTAGTTTTAACTAGTGAAAACTGTGAGTTATTGAAAATATGACAATTTTTTCAGTCAATTCCAATTTTCCCTAAAATCTCTTAGTGAATTCTAGTTTTCACTAGTTAATACTAGTTTTCACGAAAGGGCTTTGTTAAAACTAGTTCTAACTAGGCAAAAGGGATTTAAACTGATTTCGGGTTTTTAAGGTGACATATACAGGTTGTTTCAAAATTCGTGTGTAAAATTTGAATTACATATTGGGGACATCCTCAGGAGCAATTCGAGATGGGGAACCCATGTCCGGAAATGGCTCATTACAACGCTATGTGCAATTGAAGTGACGCATTTCTGGGAGTATTTCTGGCAACACCGCATCAGCGCTCGTAGCAGGCGAGCCAGCAAATCGACCTCCCAGCTTGTCCTGTAATACGGACGGATAGATTTCGATGTGCGGCGTAGCTCATTGCTTTCGCTTTTGCCATAACCAGCTGTAGCTGGAACTTGATCTGAGTTCGAATCCTGGTCAGACTATCTTTTTTTTTGCCGCTCATTTTTTACTTTCTTTGTGTCTTTTTTATATTTTTTTATGTTTGCATAAATTTATTTGTTCAATTACTATTCATTCGTTTGGAAGAAACTTGAAATCGGTGTCTTTCCGAAATAAAACGTAATTGAACAAATATATTTATGCAAACATCTAAAAAAGACAAAAATCAAGAAAAAAAATGAGCGGCAAAATTAAAAAAAAAGATAGTCCGACCAGAATTCGAACTCAGATCAATTCCAGCTACAGCTGGTTGAAGCAAAAGCGAAGGCACTGAGCTACGCCGTTTTACAGGACAAGCTGGGAGGTCGATTTGCTGGATCGCCTGCTACGAGCGCCGATGCGGTGTTGCAGGAGATACTCCCAGAAATGCGTAGCTTCAATTGCGCTTGGCGTCGTAATGAGCCATTTCCAGACACGTGTTCCCTATCTCGAATTGCTCCTGAGGCTGTCCCCAATATGTAATTCAAATTTTACACACGAATTTTGAAACATCCTGTATAACTCTGGAAAACAACCATATACAATTTTCCATCGGAAACATAACTATAAACGTATTATTTTAAATTGCTGTGCATATAATTATTGTTTGTATGGTAACACTGACCATTATTCTCAGCATTTTGATGAAATATCTTGCACGCTATCCTGTACTAAACGCGTTGATGCCAGAGGTCTGGTTCATAATCTGTGAGAACAGAAAACAATTTAGAATTGGATGAGAGGAATATTAAACACATATAGTTAAAGCTATCTAGCACAATATCAACACTCATAAGAATGTTAAGTACAGACTTGGAAATGCATCACACGAAACACGTTAAATAAATTATATTTGTATTACATTTTTTTTTAATTTGACGTTTCTAGAGATTTGTGACTGTAAAGAAACTGTTGGAGAATCAATACTGACTCAATTGTACAAATGACATGGATAGATTACAATATACCCAAACAAGAACATAATCAGTTTACTTTGACATCCACTGTATTAAAGAGATGACCTTTCAGAAGTTATTTTCTTGACAACATTACATATTTGTTTTAATTTATTAAATTAGGTCGTAGTCAAAGTGTCTGAATATTCCTGGTTGGAATATTTAATTAACAATGTTTCTCGAAACAATATTTTAATGTTTTAGAGTCCTCTTACATATAGTTGATACTTTTATTTTGTTTATCTGAACGTTTATCCAAAACCCCTGAGAAGAAGTTATTTTATTTGCATTATTGAGCTACTGTTTAGTCTTCGAAATACCAGGTAGGCTATTTTAATTTTAAATATCATTATCACACACAAGTCAATATTTTTATAATATGAACCCCGTAGTACAGAATTTTGTTTATGTGTTTTCAATATTGTTGCTTCAAAGCTTAGAATCACTTGTATTTTGGCAATCTGTGTTTACATTTTAAAGACAACTATTAAAAATGTTTCTGAAACATCGATACTGAAATAAACTCTTTCCATTACATAACATTTACTACTTTTCTAAACCTCTTGTCTAAGCCCCCAAGTGTCACGGTTAGTTACTCAAATCTACTTAATTATCATTGTAGTATTTAATTTTGTCATGCAATTAAAGTCACTGACAAACAATGATGATATTTGGTGTTTAACGTCCTATCGACATCTGATGGGTCATTTAAAGACGGTAAGCAATTCTTGTTGTGATTAATAAAGATGAATGGATATCACAAACATTAATGCCTTACGGGGGATTGGAACCCACAACTTCTCGGACCAGAGTGCGCTGTGCTAACCACTAGACCAAGCAGGTCGGACCACCCATTCAAAGGAAGCGTTTCTCAATTGTGGTGAGTCCATAAATTGTGATTAAACTATTTCTCATTTGTCTTATAGACAGACAAATAGTCAGATGAAGACATATACTACCTACCTGTATTGTCTTTCATTTTAAATTGTTATCAAAAGTATTTAACTGTTAAATGTTTACGTTCGTATAAGAAAATGTACGTGAATAAAACTGTACCCCCCCTCCCCCCCAGATATTGATCTTTTCTTCTCAAATAAATCTAACATTCACATTGAATGAAAAACAGGACAATAATAGATCTATACCGTTTCTTGATGTTTTGATTACAAATGACAATGGCCGTCTTAAATTCAACTGGTATCAGAAGGAAACAGCTTCTGGCCGCTTTCTAAATTTTAAATCTAATCACCCATTGTCACAGAAAAGGGCGGTTGCTAATAATTTAATTCATAGAGCTATTTCTGTCTCCTCCGAAAACCATGCTAGAACTAAAAATATGAAAAAAGCGTCAGAGGTNTTACTAGGTAATGGGTACCCTAGGAATCTAATTGAAGAAGAAAAGAAAAAGGTTGAAGTGAAACTAGCTGGCAAAAAGTCAGAAGCAGCCACAGCTAATACAGAATGGACAAATAGTGCACGTATTTTCTATAAACCAGGGATTAGTGATAGTGTGAGAAAGTGTTTTAATAGGAATGGAATTGAAACCACATTCAAACCATATAATCAGATTAGGAAGCATTTTACAAAACTGAAGGACCCGATTCATACCGACAATAAGACTGATGTTGTTTATAAAGTGGATTGTAAGAAATGTGATGAAAGTTACGTCGGTAATACCACCCAGACCGTCAAAAAACGTATGTATCAGCACAGATATTGTTACAGGAGTGGTGAATTTGAAAAATCGGCCATTGCCCTGCACATGAACAAGGAAGGCGAGGACAATATGAAATGGAATGATGTACAAATTCTTGAAGTGGAGAAAAACACACAAAAAAAGAGGTATTTCAAAGAAAAGTTTCAGATTGTAAAGCAAGAAGCAAAAATTAATAGGATTTCGGATGTAGATAGTTTCCCACAGATATATATACCTACCACTAATTGATTATATTCTGTGATTATATTATTTCATAGTGTTGTGTTGTCTTTCTTACGTCAAATTGAGTAGGTCTTGTATTTTGTAGTAGAAAAGAGTTCGCTAATTCCATTCTCTATTGCTTCCTTTCAAACCGTCTGACCTGCCCATCACCTCCACCCTCCCTTTCTTTCACCACACCCAATAAATAGCCTTTAAGTGTTGACCTTCCGCAACTTCCAAAAAGACAGTTGAGTTTCAAATTTCAGTTTAGTCTATTTTTGGCTATGTAATGAGTACGTGTAAATATTGTAAATACTTTTTAAATAGCGCTACTGATGAAGGCAATATTTAATTGCCGAAACGTCTAGCGTGTACCATTAAACTTTGACCAGTAACCATGACATTTTTGCTTATTATATTATCCTGGACACGAAAACGTACCAATACTTGTTTTAGATTATACAAACATGCCAAGGAATATACGAATCCTTATTAATGTATTTAGTATGTTATTTTATTCCTTAGTTAGTATATAGTAAATAGCATCCAAAACTAGTAATATTTATTAAAGAAACTGCAATACCTCATTGTTTTCAAAATCGCCAGACTCAGTAGTTTAATATTTTATCGCATCAGATTCAGTATTGGGTCACACATAAAGTACTGAAAGATGACCTATTCTGTGCTAACCAGTCATTAAAGCATTTGTTTAAACAGAGGATATCTGTTTTCGTGCACTTGTGATTAATCCGTCTGTTGCCTACACAACACTAAAAATTGTTTCCATTAAAAATCATACCTGCAAATAATTTTATATGATGTTAGAAATAATGAGATTTATAGGTAGATAATTTTACAGTACATCAATCAATGGATCTCATCATCAGCTTAATACTTTATACGTCTGCATCAGTTCACATAATAATGCACTTGTAATCGTACATGAAGTGCTGCTTTTATAATAAAAAATACAGTTGACTCCACAAAAACCTACACAGACAATCCAGTCCTTCTTTAAAGTTTGTATACAGTGGGTGACACAAAATAATGATGAAAGATTTACGACCATGTGGCAACAGTGAGTGTTACACGAAAACCCTATCACGGTTACCTGCTGGAAATATCACATCGAGAGTTTATGTATATCATTACTGTTACATTATTTTGATATATATAATTTTTGTTACAGATAATAATAAAAAAAAACGAAACTTTGACCTTAAGTTTTTCATGTATTTACTGTGCGTAGTTATTTGTCTCCTATGCTTATATTTCACTGAGCAATTATCCACACGTATAAAGTCTGAACTGTCAGCTTAACGATTTGAAGTTCCGCTTTCTTACCAATAAACAAACGAAGACTTTTTATATTAAATGAAATTAGGCATGCGGCATTTTATAAATAATTTCCTCATTTAGTATGTGTGTGTGTGTTTGTGCGAGTGAAAGAGAAAGACAGACGTGGGAGAAGTAAAACCAATAATACATGTTTGTATTTTGAAATATCCGTCAACTCTATTAGCAAAGGAGTATCTCTTTATATGACTAGTAATTTTAATTTACCTCATATTTTTTAATTAATTATATTATGTGTCCCTTCATTTTTTAACATACATGTATTGTGAGGGTACTATATTAGGTGAACCTCCTACAAAAGCTTATTTAATCAGTCTTGAAATACTTAATTGTCGTTAATTCAACACGAAACAATTAATACCGTTCTGTGTTTTCAATTTCAATTTTACCTATGTGTATCTACTATGTATCTTAAATAGCCATATATTGTGATTGTTGTCCAACTATGAATCACGCTGTTGCAGTAATCCGTCCTTCTTTGTGGAAGTAAAACAACTTGTCTGGTCGATGAAACTGCCTGCTGAATGAGCATAAAGTTTTGCTCAAACAAAGAAGCGTGACTCTGAATACAAGCCTTCAAAAGCAGCAACGAACAACAAAAATAGAAGCTGCCACCAGGAAGTTAAATTTGTTTATGGCAAAATCGAACACAGAGAGTTGCTGTAATTATTAACTCATTTGAAAGGCATCATGATCTTTAAGTTATAAATGATTTTAATATAGTAGTTAAATTTGCCAAAATGTAACCATTTTTATCTAAACAAGACTCATACGAATGCAAAATAGTGGATATATTGACATTTTATTAGCAGCTATACAATGGCTTATATATATGTTCAGGTACAGACTGAATATAACTCCACCAATTGTCTCTTCCACATATATTAATTGTGCATTTTCGTAACTAGCAAAGCCAACCCCATCATACCTTAGTGAAATACTACCACAAAAAAAATTAGTGATGCCAATATCACTGTAGTTCCAGCAACACTTGGAAACACTGCTACTGGTGTGGTGTTTAAAGTAGTTGTGTAATTTTAGCCATAAAATGTAAATAGCCTAAATGCATGATCCATTTCCTATAACTATATTGTTATGAACCTAGTTATTACATAAATTTATTGTAAGACGAAACACTTATTTGGATAAACAATTTTTATCGGATTATCTTCAATATAATGATGGCAATAACAGCCCACACGCGAAACAACTAAATCTAGATTGGAATTGTACCCAGTAGACCTAGAAACCATTACATTCAAGAAGGTCGGGTAACTACTGTAAAATTTTAAAATAAAAACTAATAATAATCCAATCTTAATGGGTATTTTCGCACTTCAATTAAAAGTATCTAAAATTGAAAGTTTATAAGTATAAGCTTTATTCATCTTAGGTACAGAAAAGTGAGTACAACGGTTTTAAAACGTAATTGCTTTAGTGTGAAAACAATCATGAACATTTCGGATTTGATATAAGAATTAATTATGTTATAGGCCTAACGTTTATACAGCTGATGTGAATATATCGAATACATATACATACACACACCATGTGTACATGGTAAGCCGTGTTTTTCATTGTGTTGGTAACCCGCAATACACATAGTAATAGAGTTGTAGTCAGCTGTTTGCAATGAACGCAACAAGGTTTTGCATGGTAAATGGAGCGAAGCCAACTAAATATAAAAAAAAAGCAGGACATGTATTTTGCTCTTAGCTTCAAGTAATATTGCAATGCACATTTGTGTTTAAATATGTACAGTTACTAATCGAAAACTAGTATTAAAAGGTTCATCTAGTTCCAGAAAACTTAAAAACCAATCCATGGATATTACGTGTATGCCCTAACACCAATAGAAGTTTTGTTGGTGAAGTCATCTTCAGAAGATGACAAATAAATACAAAATGAGGTGAATTCAAGTTGCCTGTGTGTTAGTAAACAAATATTTTGTTCCATGATTTACCGCACATAAATAACATTATATACGTAAAATTTGAAAATAGTTTGGTGTTTCGATGATCATATGTATTTTTAGTATAAAGCTTATTTGATTTAAATGTTGAAAACAAACAGACCAACCATCATAACTTATATTGTATTGATAGTTCAGTGACTCATATAACGAATAATATTCATTTGCAATACGCATTAATCACAAATTTAGTAGCCTACTTTTAATGAAAAATTCAAATACATGTCAGGATCCAAGAAAATATGACAGGATCATGAGATATTGACCCAAAAAGTCGGTTAGAGAAGTGTACACTAGGGTTGGCTTTGAGTATTGGGATCTTCTCAACTTGTCGACGATTTTCCTGTCACCCACCCCACTATAAGTATGTGATCCCACGGTGTAAGATAAACAGGTGAGTCAGCGGGCCGGAAAAACTATGAAAATGTCGTACACTTTCCGCAAAATCCCGCTACGTGGCAGCACTTGTGTTGGTGTGCTTTGAGTGGGCTGTCTAAAGCCGCGATTATATGGAAAACTGCGCGCGGCATCCTATATAATTTTCTGTTGTTTTGATATTATGTTGTGTTACATTTTATTGGCTTGACATTTTGTGTTTGACATTCATGGGGATATTATTTGGCATCTTAAAACAAGATATGTAAATAATTAATTAGTGTGCAGAGCTGTGTATGTTTAAAAACCATATCGAGTTTCTCCTCCCCAACTTATACTAATCTGTATTATAAAAGTGTTCGTCGTAAAGGTTCACTTTTGCACAAAACGTTTGCAAATATCAAGTAGATCATGCCACTTTTATTGATTTTTATTTTAGGTCAAAGGTTCGAATCTACAGGCTTTTATTTAAAACACTTCGCCAGCGAGTTCTCGACAACTGTTCATCATATAAGGTTAATTGTTGCACCAAAATGTGCAAATTTTGAGTAAACTAAGCTATTTTTTGTATGTATTTTTATGAGTGCAGCTACAATTTTCAAATTTTCATCACTATAATTGAGTGTAACGATTTATATCTGATGTTTATGGGTTCGAATCGAGGGGATTTAATTCAATTTTTAAGCAAGTGAAATAGCACACAGAAAATATAGCNGTTTACTTGGCGGTGAAAAGTCGAGGTTTGACCATGAACATGTTTGCACAGGGTGCGTCATGTTTATCGGTAGCAAATAAACCGAGTGCCTTAAGTGCTGATCTTTGTACGAAGAGATGCATCATTATTTGTCCATCGATGAGAATAGAGAGTTAAGCCCCAAATGTCTTGTGAAATATAAGATGAGTAGGCATGGCTCACTATACAGACAAAAGATAAGGATATGATGGATTCATCCGATGACCTCGATGAAAGTCAAAACCGAATCCGTGAAATAGATCGTTGTTCAAAGGTCGTTTTCAAATATCGTCTACGTGCGAGAAAGCATTAGTACCAAAAATTGCCGCCAGAGTGAACGAATCCTATAAAAGGCCCAGGACCGTGGGTAAGCTTATCAGTTTACTTCAGTATTCGACTGGTGAAACGTGTTAGCATTTGGAGTGCCGTAAAGTTCTGTACTCGAGTGGTGAACAGTGTTAGCTTTTGGAGAGCCGTAAAGTTGTACCGAAATAATGGATATTTCAAATCTTGTTTTGCGAGCAGAGTCGGTGGGAGATTTGGTGACCCTCGCCTTCTTTGATGGTCTGCAGGATGTCGTAGCCAAATATCGGATTCTGTACAAACTCTACGATAGCCTGGGTTTGAATCCCGAGGTGGACCAATTTCCGGACTACAGACCAGAGTTCGGAGGACTAGATAGGTGGATCACATTTAGGAGAGCCCTGATCGATCTACCTAAGAAGCCCGAGGAATGTCTTGACCAGGAAAGCATAGAGGTGTTTAAAAAAGTCAATGCCCCATTAGATGCCTCCGTGAAAAGACGCTGCGAAATCATGGCCGAGAGTATCAGGGAATTTGAGGCATTGTTTGCGGTCTGTCCTGAAAACCAATAAGTATAAATAATATCGCTATTTAATAAGATTTAAATGAGAATTTCCTATTGTTTCAGGGAGGAAATTTACATGGATGAATGGACCATGAGCCAGATTGAATCCATTGTAACAGGGTAAGTGAAATTCCAGATTTAAGTACGTATATTTTAAATTACAAAAGTATATATATATATATGTTATTTTTCTTATTAAAGGTCTGAAGTTCTGGGTCCAGTAATAACCGATGGTGTAGCGTATGTTGAATTAATTTAAAATTAAATTAAATTAAATGTTTTAAAATTCGTAATAATTGTATATTTCTTTGCCTATAGTTCCGAAGCCGAGCATGCAGAAGCCGAGTTTGGAACACTGATGGTTAAACTACATTTTCGTCATGAAGAATAAGCTGTTATTTGCAAGATATCCCGTACAGCTCGGTGGAGGTGTTTCCAGCGTCTACTANGGATCGCCTTACCAGAAAGGACATGGACTTGGAAGTTTACTCGGAGGTCTTTTTCGTGCCGTCTTGCCGTGGATCAAGCAAGGAGCTCGCACTGTGGGAAAACGAGCGCTCTTGACAGGACAAGATATACTCAGCGATGTCATCCTGCGAAAACCCGTCAAAGAAGCAGCCAAGGAACATCTCGAGCGTGCAGTCCATTCCCTCGCCGATCAAGCCCGATTGAAACTAGATATGCTACAGAGAGGCAGAGGCTATAAAATAAAGAATCTCAAGAGAAAACGTCATTCTTCAAGCAACGCAAGCAGCATTAAGAGGAGACGTCTCGCCATTAAGAAGAAGAAAATTAACAACATCTTCGATTAAAGATGGCCTTCGTTCACGTGCACTCGTCTGAAGCCAGTAAATCTGAAATGGATCTTTTTTCACTGCCACCTACGCAAACGACTATCGAACATGAACAATGGATTCACTACAAGCCTCTTGCTTCNCTCACAGATAACGGACCCATCAAATTCGCCATACCAGGTCACGGTGACGAGTACATGGACTTGGCCCACACGTTACTTTACGTCAAAGTATGCATTACGAAGAAGGACGGTTCCAGTTTGGATTCCTCGGAT
>KZ869650.1:68897-79562 GCA_003456935.1 Machilis hrabei | reverse complement strand
TTTTTTTCTTCAAAAATTCTCCTATTAAAATCCACCACAGTGTCATTACTTTCTTCAGACATTACATAAACACAGATTTAACAAACTTTACAACAATCAATCACTGCACAAACATTTACAGGTTAACTTTCATGATTCATTGCACACTAAACTGTCACGCGGTTTTGCCAATATCCTGGCTACAGTGCTTGCACAATGGTTAAGCATCCACAGCAAGGGAATCGGTTTGAGATTGCTGGCTTTGGCAGGCACTCACCCACTCACAGCATTAGAAACCAACACACGTTTTAGTATTGACGTCACGGTTCCCATGGTAACACTTACAGAGGCTACCGAATTGGAGGGAACTGGATTTATGATCGAAATCGAAGAAAAAACAAAACTGCTTGCTGTAAGGGGGCCATACAATCGTTTATATACAGCGTTTTTCAAAATGATTGACATGGTTTTGGCTACTGTGTAATTCACTAAACTATAATTTCTGCTCCAATGTATTCAGAAACTGTCCAAGTTTTATTGTGTGATGCATCAGAATCTGTAGTCTACGTTTACTCCCACCAGGAAGCAGTTTTCACAATACGGAAACTAGTGGCAATGAAAAGGCTTTTTGTGTTCTTGAATTTCACGAAACAAAGTTAGTTACCGTGGTTCCGCGACACTTTGGTATCATAAGCTTTCACCCTCATAGAATTCTATTGGACGATGGTAAGCTTAGTTCCAGGAAACAGGTTGTTTGTGTAAGGGAAAAAGCAGTGGACAACCCTCAGTTTGAGAGGGAATTGTGGAACGTGTTTGGGAAGCGTACGTGCAGAGCCCCGAAAAATCTATTCCTACAGGTTCAAGGGAACTGGGTATTTCCCAAACAACAGTGTAGCGTGTTTTAAGGAAACGACTTCATATGAAGCCATACCGCAAGGCCTTGCTTCAGGCCCCAACACCTGGCAGCCATTGTGAAAGACAGTCTTTCTGCATTGAAATTCTTGACCTAGTGTTGCGTGAAGATGATATTTTTAGGTAAAGTGATAATTAATGATGAGGCTACATTTTACCTTTCTGGTAAAGTGAAAACATAGAATGTCCGTATTTGGGGATTAGCAAATCCACGTGATAGTGTTGAACTTAAAGACTTACCCAAAGGGGATGTGTTTTGTGCCTTGTCAGAAAAAAGGTGTACAAGCCATTTTTATTTGCGCAGAAAAAGGTTACTAGATTAATATTTCTTGATATGTTGACCGAATGGCTTAAGCCTCAGCTAAATGAGGACAGTGCTACTTACACTGTGCAGTTGGACGGGGCCCTGCCCCATTTTCACCAGGATGTGTGATCATTCTTGAACAACAGCCTGCTGCAGTGGTGGATCAGACGTGGAAACGAAGCTGACCAGAATTGCTTATGCTGGCCAGCTCATTCTCCTGACCTCACACCATGCGATTTTTTTCTCTGGGGCTATGTGAAGGATGCAGTTTATATCCCTCCTCTACCAAAGACCATCGACGAAGTTAAGGTACATATTATTGGTGCCACCCAAACTATCACCAGTGACATGCTGCAGTGTGGGGGGCAGGAAATGGGACTATCGGATTGATATCTGCGGGGTGACAAGAGGGGAGCATATGGAACATTTGTAACACACTGAAAAAACTTGGCGAGTGTAGTGACAAAGCAGAAAATAAATGTTGTTTCTGTCTTAGAAGTGTAAGTGATAGTGATTTTTCTTAACCCCATCAATCATTTTGAAAAGCCCTGTATATATAAAATAGGTTTCTTGCACAGGTGCACAAAGATACACTATTGATAAAACTTTATTTTGTATAATTATGTAATTAACTTTAGTTGACTAAAAAGTTTAGTCAAGCAGTGATGGTATTGATGCCCCTCACTGCACGTCACTGTTCAACACGGATGCAGACCTTGATGCACTCTCGCTGCTTTTAGCACGTGTAGTTTTTGTTTGTTTCCTATCAACATGCATGTTACAAAATAGAAACATTAATTAATGTGTTTGCCTTCATTATGTAAAACCCTTCTTTCTGAAATTTTTTCATGCGATTCTGAATTTCCATTTGTGGGTTCACTATTGTTAAACACAAGTGTTTTCATGTGATCGAAAAACAGACAGCCACTTCGCTTGTCGATATGTCGGGCAACTGTTATTGTTAGTTATTACTACTTTCCATTTGCCGTGCTACCTGAATGACTCGGAAAGTGACACTTTCGGATTGATTATATTTTGCGATTGTAGTTACGATGCATAAGAAAGCGCCTATTTCGCACAATAGTGATTGATTCCCCTAATTTCTCTTTTGGACAGGAGTTTCGCATTTTGGCGTAAGTTTAAAACCACTTCCACTTTGTTAGCAAAATACACAAATCATTTAAAAAAAACGTTATGAACACAATTTCACTTTATCGCTTGCTGGGAAAATCTCGGGAGCCTAGTCAAAAATAAACACTCTTATCAATATTTTTTTTGTCATATATGAAGTCCAATGAACTCGTCAAAATGAGATGGTTCGGCCTTGTCATCTAGAGAATGTACATAATTTACTATTACGAAATTCAAGGGTACCTCATTCCTCATGCTGTCAAATAGAAAGTGAAATGTTTAATCAACATTTACTCAGGAAGATGATACTTATTCTCTTGGCTTGTTAGAGAGAAAAAATATATATATTACTGCCATGCAAAAATGAACAAAGCTATTTTATGTTGACTGCAGGTAAATATAAGGTAGATATAAGTTGTAAAAATTAAAATATATAATATTTTTATTTAAACAGATACAACAAAATATAAATCAAATGTGGTAAGCATGCATAACATTCACCATAGTACCAAATTCTAAACTTTGTTTACCATTTAGTGTCCAGTACTCCTATATAATTAATTTTTGCAATCCCTTTGATATTTGTTTTATTTTGATGCACTTCCATCCCACTCATAATGCACATTATACCACAGCATACTTTATTGAGCAACTACAATACCTGAATTATAGCATTCCTTTTAACATCAGGTGTGACTTTTTTTTATGAAGAGCAACGACCATTTTATTGAAAAATTTTTACGTGCTCTAGCTTCAGATTTGAGAAAGAATTACTAGGTTTCTCCTTGTAGGCTATCAAAATTACCTTCTCCCAATAAACCATACAACTTTCAAACTTCTCAACTTGTGGTCTCCGTACCTTAATTGGACAAGGTTTTCACTCCTTCATGAACAAAAAAGCAATTAAACTTGCACAAACTGTTTTTCAATCTACAGTGTTTGACATGACTTATGTACTTGGTTCTCACACTAATGAAAACAGATTACAGTTTTTAACATGGGAATGAACAGAAATGTAATGAGAAAGCTGTCATTTCAATACATAATTACAAGGCAAGAGCCCAGTTTATTTTTAGATGTGTCCCAAATGAAACGGATAATATCCGTCAACTCAATTTTCGGTGCAGAACAGATTGCAGAGTTGCTACTTGCTATAAATGAAGACTGCCATATATATGCAATATTTTTTGTACACCTATAATTGTAATACACTCACGCTGATACATTAAATAAGAGTCAGAAAAGATTCACACGTTTAGCCCTCTATATATTCATTTCGGCTTGTACAACAACTTGTCCTACCAAAATTCACTGTAAAGTTATTACTTATTCAAACACTTGTCATTTATCTTGAATTAATTATTTCCCCCCACAGAGACCAAACTAGGTGTTCACTCATAGTACATCCACACTTCACTTCAGCGTCTTCCTATGTGCTCTTCTTCTCAAAGCATCAAGATTACGAAAAATTACCCAAACTGCTAGAGACGGTGAGATGCTCTGAACCAGATGAATGACAAACACCTGAAAGGAAGGAAATTTGTTTTTTGTTGTTACAAATTTTCGTGGCTTTTTATAATTGTTAGACCTTTGCACAGTTACAGACACTACTACATAATCTACTGTAAAACTCACTGTACAGCTCGTTTATTATGTACATCTTACACAAACTTACTTGTTAAATATGTCCTGTACATATCACTTTTGAAAATATTTTGCACATTATGAAAGTTGTGCAATTATTTTGTCAAACAGGTTGACAACAAAATTTGAATTTAAGACTACATTTCAGAACTAAAAACCTACACCTTTCTTTCTGAAGGAAAATAGGAGGTCTCGACTAAGGCCCTCGCCAAGACAGAGTTCAAATGTACCGAATGCACACACATCCCTTCCTTCAAATAAGACATTCATGAAAAAAACATAAGAACTAGTTAGATATTCTTTATCAGATTTGAACAAAGCTATAGAATTTCACAAATACTAGAGAGAAAATGTGAAACACATTATTTTATGTAATACTTTCATGATATAGGATAATTCTTGTCTGATGTGGCATACAACAATGACTTAACACTGTGGTCTCCAAACTGGAGTGCATGGGACAGTAGGAACAAAATAAATTAATTATTATAATTTAATCATGCATGGTGTTGTGCTCCTGAATTAAGTCATCTTTCTCTTCAATCGCTCAAGTTCAACCTTACAAATTTCAAGTGTATTCAACATGAAGCCTAAGCAAACCCAAGGGAATGCTACTGTATGCACTACAGAGACTCCTGCTAAAAATGTATCTGCTGTTGTTTAAAAGGAGGTTGGAGCTGTCATTGAGAACATTGCAGCATATGTTGCTTTGGCACTACAAACCCAGGAAGTTCTGGGCGATTTAGCGCCAATCATAAGAAATGCAGTTGTCTCAACGGTAGAAGAAGCTATCGAAAGATGCATTTCCGAGTGTGATGTCAGGGTGAGGAATATGGAAAGCAAGATTTCGTCGCTCGAGAAGAAACTGAATGGCCTCGAGCAATACGATAGATGACTTAACCTGGTTGTCCACGGTATTCCAGAAAAACGAAATGAGAATTGTGATGATGAAGTTTTGGCTGTGTTCGACAATAATTTGAAACTACGCTTAACAAAAGACAGTATTCAACGAAGTCACAGACTTGGTCCTCAGCGTGGTGCACTGGGAAACACCAAAACTCGACCTATCATAGTCAGATTTATCAGCTATCGTGACAGAGATGCGGTCTTCAGAAGAAAGAAATTGTTGAAAGGAAAAAATATATTAATCACTGAAAACCTGACTTTGGCGAACTCCCGGCTGTTTCCAGAAGCGAACAATTGTGGAAAATTTACGCCTGTCTGGTCGTCTGACGGGCGGATCCTTGGCATATGCAGTGGTGAACTAGTTACTATTCGTACTATTGAGGAAATTCAAGATATGTGTGTGAAATCAAACTGAAAATGGTAAGAGGCAGGTACCAAAAATCACCGGTTTTAGAAGCGAAATGGGTATCATATGCTTCAAACAAAGCCTTATTTTAATTATATGTTCTTTCTTATTGTGGGTGTGTGTGTCAATTATGGTGATTATATTAGTGTGTTCGTTAATTGTGGTGTGTGGTGATTGCAGTAACAATAATTGTGTATTCGTCAATTATGAGTTCGTGCATAGAAATAGTTGTGGTGAAAAGATTGAACATATATTTCATTTCTATCTTATTCTAGTAAAGCTTGTGATTGCATTTTANTGAAAAGATTGAACATATATTTCATTTCTATCTTATTCTAGTAAAGCTTGTGATTGCATTTTAATTTTTTTTCAATCACTTAATGATGGCATCATCAAATAATATTAATGATAGGCATTCCCAGTCTCTGGGTGATAAACTGCGTCCGCACATTCCGCCATCGAAGGTCAATTCGCATTCAAAGTCGTTAAGGACACAGGTTAACAACTTCTTAAAAGTAGGCCATTGTAATATACGGTCGCTAATGAAAAGTATAGACGAAGTCAAGGATGTCCGGATCGATAATTATAACATTTTAGCTATTTCTGAAACGTGGTTAAGACCAATCGTAAACTTCGCATGTTTAAACATTCCAAATTATGACTTCTTTTGTAGAGATAAAAAAAAAGGTAAAGCAGGTGGAGTTGCCATTTATTCTTGTGAATCTCTAAAAGGCAAAGTGATTTATAAATCAGGGGAAGATGAGGAAGTCGAACAATTAAGGATTTCTGTTAACGTAAATTCAATAAAGATTGCTATCGGTGCTCTTTATCGTGCTCTGAGAGCCACTTCAAATTCGCTTAAAAAATTGAATCCCCTCTGCAAGATATGTATGTGAACTATGACGATTTAAATATAAACTTATTGCACACGGAGTTGTCTCTAGCTAAAAGACTTTTATCAATTTTTCAAAACTATAATCTAGATCAAATTGTCGAGTCTCCAACCAGGATAACAGAAACATCTTCCACGTTAATAGACGTCTTTGCCATAAATTGTCCCGAGTTTGTTGAGAGTTGGAACTGTCTTCCTCCAATAGGCTCATCGGATCACGAATTGATCAGTGTAAGTTATAGATTTGTAATATCAAAGCGTAAGCAGGTCTACCGTACCTATCGTAACTATAAACACTTTGATATAGATAAATTTTGTGCTGATGCTGCTTCTGCTTATTGATGATAAATTAGCATATCTAAATTCAACAATCTTGCAGTTGTATGAATTACATGCACCTTTAATAACACGTAGACTTACAAAACTGGCAGCTCCTTGGCTAAATGCAGATATTAAAAGTCTCATGCGCAAGAGGGATAACGCGAAAAGATGTTTTAATAAAAAGCTGAGCAATAGAGTAAAGCAGATGATAACAAATGCCAAACTGAGGTATTTTGATACAAAAATCAATGATAACTTACACTCGTCAAGGAATGTATGGCGTCAGTTAAAAAATTTAGAGGTTGTTAAATCAAAAAATGGAAGTTTACAGGATCCTGATAAATTGAACGCATTTTTTTGCTCTCCTAGTACGAATGCACTTAATGCCAAATGTAATTTAGAAATAACAAAATACTCTCAGAATCTATGATAGAATATTTTTATTTTTTCTGTACTAATGAAATGGAAGTAGAAAAATACTTAAAGGTGATTAAATCAAATTCTACAGGGATTGATAATGTAAATATACAAATGATTAGAAATTGCTTGCCTTTCTGTTTGTTGGCGATTACACGTGTAATCAACTTTTCCATAACCTCATCAACTTTTCCCAAATTGTAGAAGTATGCTAAAGTCACCCCTCTAACGAAAATAATCACCCGACTAAATTTTCAAATGTTAGACAAATCAGTATTTTGCCAACCTTTTCTAAGATAATTGAAAAAATAATACGGATAGGCTTGCAAGCTAACCAAGTAAATTTGTAGTGAATAGCTTAGCCCGATAGCCTGAACACTGGATGGTAAGCAAAAACCACAACTCACGAATATGTTCTGACTTCAGGTATAAATTATATATCTGATATTGTTTAAACTGTATTCTTGCTACGAATTAAAAATAGTTATTGTGTTCAATCAATGTACTACTGTGTAAGAATTGTTCATGACTGATTGTACTAATGTATTGTTTGTATGTTAAAGAATGTATGTAATAATGTAAAACCTCATTAACCTGGGTCAAGGCGAAGAGCGGACATTTTTGGTCGAACCTTCGCCCAGTAAATAAAGACGTATTATTATTTGGATTGAATATTTATTTATATATTGACTATTTCTGTAGCCACACTTTAACGTTTGTTTGTATAGTACAAAATTTGAACATTCTTGTTCACTACAGATAACCCAAGACAACAAATGAATCTCAGTGAAGTATTTATCTTTACTTCAAGGTGACTAATTGCTAACAGGCCTTTCATGCCCTTCCTGCATTCCAAGTGGACTTTTGTCTTTGTCTCCCATTTTCCTGATCTCACTTTTCCAAGTTTGTTCTTGGTCGTTGACTTAACACCTTCCTAACCGGACTTTCACCCCAAACTGCCCACTTCACTTCCGCTTATTCCTTTCGGTTTTTCTTTGTCCTTTGAGAAGTTGAATCATTTCAGTGAACATTGATTAAGTTTTTAATACTCTTCTACAGACTACAGATTTATATATTGTTTTTATAATTTAATAATAACTGTGATATCATTGTGAAAATTAGTGAAAGTGAGTTACTATACAAAGAAATGGATAAGTGGTTGATTTGTACAGCTGCAAAGAAACTGCAATGTGATGAGGCTACCTCTACTAGAGAAGTTGAGGAAAGGACACAAAAGCCATAGCATAGCACTGGGAAGGATTCAGAATCCAAAATACCTCAGTTGGCTACTGATGACTCCGTTTCTTCTTCAGGTAGGACTGCTCAGACATATTTCGAACAAACGATCTGGACCCAAAATCAGAAACTACCAAGAAAGTTATTTAAAATTTGGTTGTACTTCCACTGTTATTGTCAGTGAACCTCATTCAAAATGTTGTCTGGGTTTAGATGATGATACTGGTTTAATGCACTCAAAATTGATTTTCCTTTAACATTAATAATCTCCATCAAGTTTTTAGAAGTTTTTTTTTTTAAATCTATCTTTCAAGTGGGAGTTAAATTCGACACTGTTGCGTATTCTGCACTCAAACTTATTCAAAACTTTTTGTTCAAAAAGCTATCTTCGATGATCAATATTTTCAGAAATTACACTGTTTCCAAATAAAGACCCACGAATTTGAATTAGTGACTGTGATTTTTTTCAATAAATATGAATTGATCCATTCAACATTTGCAAACTCTTGGTGAAAAATAAAACTTCTATGGTTAATACTACCTGTATATCAAATAAAAACTTCTGGATTCTAACCCAAGACAGCCAGATTTTAATCATTTGTAATGGATTCATTTACTAAACATTAAAAAACTTTTGGTACAATAATCAACCTTAAACGGACAATATATCTTAAGATTTCATAACATATTCTCCGAGATGTTGCTTCTGCCTATAAATCTGCATTTGAACTAGTTACATTAGTATAAAATCAGAAAAAAGACAATATTTCCTTACCTGCGTCTGTTGATTGTTGCTATCTCTATATTTCGGCTGGAAACCCCTCCAGCCTTCCTCAGGAGTTCATCAGCTTCTTCTTGACTTACATAACGTGTGTTTTCATGTCGGCAAAACTAAGCAGAAATAATCTTTGTCAATGTTTTTAAAAAATGTTTTAAAATCATTAAAACGCTCCCCCCTCCTTAACCTTGATGTACCGACTAGGGGCCCCTCATACAAGGAGGGGGGAGCGTTTTTATGATTTTCAAACATTTTTTAAAAACATTGACAAAGATTATTTCTGCTTAGTTTTGCCGACATGAAAACACACGTTATGTAAGTCCAGAAGAAGCTGATGAACTCCTGAGGAAGGCTGGAGGGGTTTCCGGCCGAAATATAGAGATAGCAACAATCAACGGATGCAGGTAAGGAAATATTGTCTTTTTTCTGATTTTATACAATATGGCCTGATCCAATTTCTGGAACAATTTGTAGTTACATTAGCTTTGATATTTTGTCTGAAGCTGGAGTAGGAATTCATGTTTCAATAAATAAAGTAATGACAAGATACACCTTGTCATTACTTTATTTATTGAAACTAGTTACATTAGTTTTTAAATTGATAACAAAAAATTCACCAACTGCTCATTTTTTGCAACAAAATCAGCTTTCTGTGACTAACAGTTTTTGAGACATGGATCCTGCCCATAAATCGAATAAATGCCTCAGGATTTCAACCCGTGACCATGGGATGCAAGTCAATAATCATCAATTTGATTATTGAATATTTGCAAATTTTGGCAAAGGGATCAACCTTTTACGACTAATACTACTTTAGATTCTGCTACATTAGCTGTGAGATATTGCACCTCCCTGTAAATGGAACAAATATCTCTGAATTCAAACTGGTGACCTTTAAATCCAACTGTACTAAAGATTGTAAAAATTATGGTGAAAAAACAACCTTCTACAACTAATACTTCTCAAGTTATAGCTAGCTCCTATCAATAGACTGAATAAACACCTCTGGATTCAAACCAATTACTACAAGATGTAATTGAATAATTGTTAATTCATTTGTAGTATCTTGGTACACAAATCAACCGTTTATAACATACTTTTTATATCTTCCTACACTTTCTGTGAGCTATTGCACCTGCTTCTAAATAAAATAAATTACTCTGGGTTCAAACCCATGACCTTTGAGATTTTAATTTTTAAACTCAAGTATACTACTCAAAATTTGAAAACATTTGGTGCAAGAATAAACCTTTTAGAATAATTACTTCCAGAGATATCGCTCTAGCCGATAATTCAAATAAAAGCCTCTGAATTCGTTTAGTCAACATTTTCAATCTCTTGGTAAAAAAAAACTTTACAATAAACAGTTTTTTATATCTTGCTTCATTTTCTGCAAGTTATATCACCTGCTTCTAAATTGAATAAATTTTGCTTCTTCCCGTGACCATGAGATTTAAGTCATTACACTCAGTGATATACTCATAAGTCACAAAACTTTAGTGCAAAAAATAACCTTTTGTGATGATTACTTCCTGATATCTTTAGGTATAAAAATCAACCTTTTAAGACAAATACTTTTTAAGATCTTGCTACATTATCTGAGATCGACTTCACCAGCTTCTGAATCTAATAAATCCCCCTGAGTTCCCCATTGAGTCATTCCATATGAAATCAACACACTAAGGTACCATTTTCAACCCGACCTTCTCCGATTTTGATGAAATTTGGTGACCTTATTG
>KZ869650.1:50716-68412 GCA_003456935.1 Machilis hrabei | reverse complement strand
CTTTTTCAAACGGCTGTAGCTCTGAAAATAATAGAGCTAAACTAAAAAAAAAAATAGTGGAATTTGTTTCTCATAAGACCCAATAAGATCACCAAATTTCATCAAAATCCGAGGAGGTCGGGTTGTGAGCTGTGTTGATTTGACATGGAATGACCCCATTATCTTTAGATTTAAATCATTACACTCAATTATACTACTCAAAATTCAAAAACTTTTGATGCAAATACCAACTGCCTATGACTTTTACTTTCCGAAATATCACTCTTGCCAATAATTCGAATAAAAGCCTCTGGATTTGAACCAGTCACTTAAAAATTAAATTTAAAAAAATGGCTTGATCTATTCAACGTTTGAAAACTTTTGGTGCAAAAAAAATAACCTTCTAAGACAAACAGTTTGAGCACTTGCTGTCGAAAGATTTTGTGCATATAAACATATATATATACCCATATACAGAATTGTTCGAATTAATTGAAACGCCCACAATTTTTGCATTGTTTCAGATTGTCTTATCGCAGCGTGAATCGTGCGGTCTTGTTGCAGCGTGAATTGTTTTTTTGGCCCTGGAAGTCTCTTACCAGTCGACAGAATGATTAACAGTGTGTTATACGTGGATGTAACCCACCAACAAATTACTCCGACAATGCATCAGTTGTTTCCAAAGGGAGACGGTATTTTTCAACATGATCTCGTATCCAACAACTTCTTAATGCCAAAGGATATCATATCAAATAGTAATGTTATTGTCATGGTCATTTTTGAATAAAACAATATTTGGGGGTAAAAAAAAAATGAGTGTTGCAATTAATTCGAACAATACTGTACATATAAAGAGAATGTTTATAATATAAATAAACAAGTAAAAAGTTAGAGGTCTTGGGTTTTTCCCATAAAGAAGTTGCTACAACATGCTTTCAACAAAGCAACACTTTAACAGTTTTTGCAAAGCACATGTTGCTGTAAGGTACATGATGTATTTTTATTATGGTACCTCAATAACATCTGTGTTGAAGCAGCACTTTTTTNTGTGTGTGTGTGTATTTGTAGGGTATCTTCACTCTCACCGAGAGTTTTACATGAAAGTCTTAAAACTTTTATTACATCCTTGTGTAGTGGATTCCAATTTTTTGCCATTACAATAAAAGGAAACTGCCACAGCAAAATACAAAGGTTATCAGAAGTTTTTGTACAGCCAGCAAGAACTGACTAAGAGAGCTAATATCAGATGCTGACTAAACTTCTCTTCACATGAAGCTGAGGCTCCTCACATATATGGCATATCAAATGAATTCACACTATTTCAAGGCCATTATAGAACTCTCTTTGGTAAAGACACACAAAAAAGTGTTTATGTCGATGCCCGAGAGTAATCTGAACATCAAAAATAAAAATAATAAAATCACTGGAATTAAAAGAATTATAGTTGTATTTTACATTACTGAAATAGATGAGGTATACAAAAAGACAGGCAAAACTGAGGACTCCCCCCCCCCAATTGAATAAACCGATTGAACCTAAGTACTACACACAAAACAGATTAACTGCAATATATTCTATTTGACTAACATTTAAAAACAAACACACTTTTTTACTGTAAGTTAATTTACTATGCCAATTTTATGAGAAAATTATTGCTACTCTAATATATATACATGCAATGGACTGAATCAAGTGATGTTGTTACATATGTAGTGTTGCCATGGTTATGGCCCAAATTTGCTCCAAAATTATTGAAAGTATTACTTTAGAATGAAGTTCTCAAATTTCTCTTCTCATCTATGTATTTATGAGTTCTTTCAGCCACTCCTTTTAGAGTACCCTGTTTTGAGGAAAGGAATAACATTTACAGCTGTTACATTAACTATTTTGTTTATATATATATATTTCAAGCCCATTTATTTGGAGCCAGAATGGGCAACAGTGACGAATTTAATGTCCCACTTGAAAGGTAAATGTTTAAGCAACACTTCTAAAAAATTTTACTGAGATTATTAATGTTAAAGGAAAAAAAAATATTTTTAGGAGGTTTGTTAGTGCTCCGAGTTCATGGTCCCTCGTTTCCGATGTTTGAATTCGAACAGAAAATCTGTGTTGCTACGACACTCCAGGACGACTGAAGTTAGCCACTCACTAGACATACAGCTGGTGGTTGGTTCTTTTACATCACTTATTGATGTGACCCCAATTTTAAAGTCCCTCCCCCACCTATGATCATACCTTGATGGGAGTACTACACAAGCAAACATGTGGGATGGCCTTTTATACTCAGGGCAAGGAGTTGGCCTCGGGGGTTTGAACATCAGATCGCTTAATACGAGGTGAGAACTCTACCATTAAGCCAACCTATCAGCTATTTGCAATTGATTACATGTATTTATAATATATGCAACTGCTAGATCTATTTACTGTACATAGCAGTATTTCACCTCACAGCAAACACAACACTTACATTAATATAAGATTTTATACATTTCTTTAAATCAGGAATCCATGCATATATATATCACAATTTGTCACATTATTCAATACATTGGTTGTGGCGAGCTACCTCATACTATGACTCTAAGCGTTCCATTAAGAAAATAGAATCATAGCTTTTTCTAAAACATTCTGATAGATACTCCAGATTATAACCAATACAGATGATTGTCACACATACCTTGTAATTTCTCTATTTCTTCAATGGTGAAATAAAAAAAAATCTTGAAATATCTGTTCAGACATATTTCCTCCAAAATTAAGGCAATAAAATTAAATGTGACACTTTTCTGTAACTTATTACTGCTGTATTCTTTACATTCATTCACATAAAAATGAAACTAGACATCACAGTCACATTCTTTGATATGATAAAAAGTATAGAAAATGGTTGCACAGTCAGGATAGCTTTCAAGATATAGTAATTAAATTTGCATTTATCATTTTACACGAAATGTGATCAATCACCACTACAATAGAGCAACTGGAATAAACATGTCTGTAAATCATTAGAAAGCACAGGTAACATGTCATGAAATTATACCCAATATATTTATGTAATGTTTATATAATCTGTGGAAAAATTTGTAATGTAAAAAGAAAACATACCATAATATCATGTGCTGCATAACCTGTGGTTGCATCATAAAAGCCCACAGTTTTAAGTGCACTTCTCACAAATGTTTGAGGCGATGGAGCCATCCAAGTTGCTCGTCGCATCTTGCTCATGTTGGTGGCCACAAAACCAGGAAGAATGCATTGAATTATTATGCCCTTATTATTGTACTCGCTGTGTAGATCCTCACTGAACTTGCTAACAAAGGCCTATTGAAAAAACAGAAGGTATTAGCAATTAGAAATAAATGGAAATACTACTCACTGTAGACTACAATTATGACTAATTCTGAAAATAACCCTCTCAGAATATGAGAGACGTTAATATAGTTTATACTTGGAAGTTTGTGGACAGTCTAGTGTTTATGAATAATACAATGTAAACTCACAAGATACCGTATTAATATCTCAAAATAATAAGTACTTGTTAAGACAACAGAAATTATGAGCACAACCTCACTCAAGCAATCCCGTTCTTAATTAAAACTGCAATGGCTAATTTGTGATCAATATTACATAAGCCTCAACTTCCCCACTTTACCTCACTTTCTTTTCAGCTTTTTAACCATCTTTTTTCATTATCTTGCCTCCTGGATACATTTATGGTAACTAAGAAAAATAGATTAAGCCTGAGCAACTGCCAATAAACACATCTTACGTATGTTGAATTTCAATGTATATGTGAGCTTCATACTTCAACAAATTAGAAGTAAAGAAAAACAAGGTGGCAAGGAAATAAAGGTGTTAATAACATACACTCTATAACAACAATAAAAAAAAAAAATTAAAGAGCGATTAAAATTTTAAGAACAAATTAAACTTGGTATGCCAGGCATGGAAATAATTACATTTTTGCCGTCAATGATTGCCAAGGGACATTAAAAGCACAGTGGTACATTTAGGAAACCCTGCAACCAGTCATTATGCCTTTCACGTCATGTCTGCATGGGGCCATTAATTGGCAAATAATGCCTTGCTATATACAGCTCGCCTCTCCCAGGAGTGCCTCTGTGGTGTTGAAATCCTCCCTTGGCAGCCAGGACCCCAATCAAGCAAGTTGAGGGACAAGCTGCTGTGATCACTGAATATCAGGAATCTGGAGCAGCAATTACAGTATGTTTGGCACAGCATGTCACAGAACAAAATGCATCACAGCCAGAGGTGGCTTTACAATGTAGGCCCTACTAATCTGTAACATTTATGATACAACTGATCTGCAATAAAGAGTCCTTTGGCTTTTATACTGTAACGAATTCTTTACCTCTTCTTCCACACTGCACTTCATCAGACACTTGCTTCGGGGTGGTTAAATTTTTTTGTCAAAGTATGTAAATTAAAAGAGCTTATCTCATTAATTAATGTCATTGCCATGTGGTTCTTATGAATATTTAATTTCTCGTATATCATTGTAGCGTGACGTCGTTGGAGGCAAATCCAGAGCAGAGTTGTGTATAACAGTCAGATATCATCTAGTCAGCAGAGAAGGTTGAGGAAGAAAGATAGATGCGACACACTGGTTGTCAATTGCCAAAGGGCACCTCTAGGCTTGGTAGCTTATTGCCAAGTGAGCAGCAACATAGGGAGTCTCAGTAGCCATCTTTCCGAGCGAAGACGTCATTATGAAGAGAGACCTGGTTCGCAAGTGCAGGTGAAGAGGAGTAAGAAAAAGCATTGACTTGCAAGTGTCAAGTGAAGGGCAAGACCCTGCCATAAGGACACCGATCACCTAAGCAACTCAACACCTGAAAAGCAAGACACCACTACAGGAACAGCTGGATCAAGACCGTGGGACTGATGGATATTCCTGCAGAGACAGAGAGCAGTGGGATTTATAATAGTTTTATTCCAAGTTCAAGTACATTGTCATAGCTTGTACCCCTAGACAAGAGCCAGTTAGTTAACAATCTTAGTACTCGAATTGGGCAGTGACAATTAATGAAAATACATTTATCAGCATTTCAATACAATCTTTTAGATGTAAATCGTTCAATAAATAACCCATTTCTGGATGACAGCGAATCCTCTCCTTATTGCTCTGGTGATAATATTTGTACACTGGTTACTCATTTATTGTGACTTAATCACCGGATCAGTGGTGAAGTGGTTGCTACAACTGAATACTCTAAACACCACTGCATTCTATAATAATGACAAGTCTTATTAAGACAACTTTCTGCTCTCACTTATACAAACATTGAAGATTTCATCCAGGCATTTCCTTTAAGAACTTAAGATGAAGATCAAATAAGAAAAGGCAAGGACAGAAAGTTATATGTGACATAGCTTGTTCAAATCTGATCTTGTACTGTACTCCGTACTAATAACAACGTCCATGTAGCTCTTGATGCAATGGCACACTATAGTATTTTATTTTTTAACTACATAAGATAGGTGTTGCTCTCGTTTTACTAATACAGCTGTACTAGTCTTCATTTTAGTAAACACAGCTCTACACTTTCTATACAATCACATTTACATAAAACCACTATTTCAACCTTGGTTGCAGACTGTCTTTGTACAACCTGTATGGTATGCAAGAAACTGCAATACAACCCTGAAAATTGATATGCTGTAATTCGAAATCTTCACTGTTTCCCCTCTTAAGTTTGTGATCACACATTCAATTCCGACAAAATCAGTGCATTGCACTTCGATGCACAGCTTTACTAAATACTGCTTCAAACTTTTGTGAACCAAAAAAGAATTTACACAGGTAAAAATGCTTACATGCACAGCTAGCTGCAACAGGGTAAACATTAATAAGTTATAGAAATAGTAGATAAACAGGATAGGGTAGGTTTTACCTTTGTAGCACTGTAAACTGAAAGCAATGGGTTGGGTATAATTCCTGCAGCAGAACCAATGTTAATTACCACTCCCTTCTTCCTCTCAAGCATTTGTGGCATCACAACTTGCGTCATCATGGTAACGGACAGAATGTTACAAGCTATGAGGTTCTGGATCATCTGTTCTTTATCAGGCAGCTGAAGAAAATATTCTGGATTGGAATAGCTCATACCCACATTATTTACGAGTACTCCCACTTCCAAATCATTAAGTTCTTTCTCGATACGCTGGTATATTTCTATACCTCCAGTGAAGTTCACGTCAATAGTTTTTGTCTGCACACCAAACTTGCTTTCTAAAGAAAGAAAGTGGAATTAACTAGATTCTGTGAAATTTAAGTTTATTACACAAACATAGGGCAGCATAAATGAACAAATATTTATTTTAGGCTACAATTATTTGCCAAAAATCAGTGTTGACTGGCACACTTTTCCATGGTGTTAAATTAAACACATCAGCTTTTCTCTTTCTTTGTGTGATTTGCAACATTCTTTGGGTTAATGAATACTTACTTTTATTTACCCCTTTTTGAGTCTGGCTGTTAAACACGACCTATATTTAGTTTAAGTTATTTTCACTTTTTAGTATACCACTCTGCCAACAAATTCAAACTGACCCTGACTTCTAGTAATAAAGTTAATGTTTGCAGCTCATTGACCATGTTATTTGCCTGTTGTATTTCAGAGGAAACATAGTGAAATGCATACAAAATATTTTGTGACTCTTTTAATCTTTGACATCCATCCAAATTCATTTTTAATGGTTTAGAATTTATTTTTTTATAAATGTTCAGTCCCACATATGCTTTTCTCGGATTAATTTCTGAACATTTATTAATCCATTCAATATGTAAAAAGGCATCCGCTTGATATAATTCAGTGAAAATGTACACTTGGCGTTTCAATGTGTATTGTCTTTGTTCTCTGTTCAATGACACAGTAAAAATCATTTTCATAATTAGTCAGTAAACTTTTACGTTTTGGAAATTACGGTACTCTATATTGCGGTATAACCAATTTAATCGTTTCACACTACACATGCACTATACAGGATGTTTAAAAAATGTGTACCAAAAATTGGAGAGCGTGTTCTTTGGACCCAATAATGTTATTAAAATTTTTTTCGCAGACCTTTCACACTAATGGTTTAGCCATAATTAAGCAATTAAATTGTCCAATCACGAGGCGTGTTACAGAAACACCACGGCCATGCGCTAGAATTGGCACTTGTCATTCGCCAATTCTAACGCGTGGCTGTGGTGTTTCTGTAAAGTGTCTCGTGATTCGACAGTTTAATTGCTTAATTATGGCTAAACCATTAGTCTGAAAGGTCTGAGAAAATTTTTTTAACAACATTATTGGGTCCAAAGAACACGCTCTCCAATTTTTGGTACACATTTNTTAAACACCCTGTATAATTTCTGTAGACCAAGAATACACAATTAAATATTAAACTGTAAATTACATACTAAAACAAAACAGAGAAACTTGGTAAAGACATGGAATGCCTACATAGTTTTACATGTGTGTTCTAAAACAGTTCTCCATCCTTAACAGGGTGGATTCAGCATGGCAAAAAAAATTAATAAAATAAAAGTGTAGCAGCACTTTTGCCTCTGGTGCATGTTTATTGTGTGAACTTTGTGAATAACTTCCAAATATTTTGTTTCCATAAATAAATGTTATTATGAAAAAAATAGCCTAATCCAAAATAAATGTTACAAAATTACTTGTGTACTACAGATTTTACAGAAATGATAAAAAAAAATCTGGTTAAGATTATAACACAGTATCATGTCACTTGAAACTAAAACGAAGTCACTACATATTAACGCCTAATTTTGCCTCAATGAATCCAACCTTTAAGGATGGCTAACCATTTGGAGACTTCCTGTACTTATGGTAACTGTTCCAAGGTTTGATATGTCACCAGTAACTCACACTCCTGAATAAACACCTAAAAGTAACTACAGTGACAAACAGGACATGTCCTGTTTTCAAATTATTTTGCACTTACCAATTTCAGTTGCTACATTTTCCAATTTAAATGGAGACCGGCTAATCAGGACTATGTCCAAGCCCCTTTTGGCTAGCTGTAATTAGAGGAAAAAAACTTTGCACTTTTTTATGTACAACTACAACTGCTTACTTAGTGTATAACAATATACTGAATTTTCCCTTACCTCCTCTGCATATGCCTTTCCAACTCCATCAGTGGCTCCTGTTATTACTGTAAAATGAAAAAAAAAACACATTGTAAAACTGACTTGCTAGATTTTACAAATATAAAGCTATAATCACTAACACATAGTGCAAGTTAATGGCCTACAGACACGTTTAAACATTTAATGACAGCCATTGTTTGTGATCGAATAGTATGCTTAACTTTTAACTTTATAGAAACTACACAGTTCAACTAATTAATAGCCACCTCCCACGATAACATTTAGAAGGGAGTTGAAGAAGAATCTATAGCAGAAGACCCAAAAAAGTTAACAAAAATCAAGATTCTGTTCGCCTTCAGAGAAGCAAATTTTGAAGTGAAGTTGTTGCTCGGCCTCTAATTAGTAATTATTAGTTTGATGTCAAAATTCTAGATCATATAATATGGTGATAAATATTGGCAGATTTGCATTCAAACTGGTACTTGTGGGTGTTGGGGGTTCGCTGATTTTGATACTCACATCAAAATTTCAAAATAGGAAACAAATATGGTGGCCAAATTTTGATGGTTTCATAATTTTGATATTTTGACAGATATCCCTTGCAAAATTCAGTTTCTGAAGTAGATCGAAATATTGATTTTCTTTCACATTTCCTGGTACACTGTGCACAGTGGCACCGTGCATAGGCACGAAAACCTTGTTTTTCGAAACAAGAAGCAAATTTGAGGGGCTACACCTTTTTCAGGTAGGCCCTATCTCATTTGCGTGGAAACAAAGCTCGCATGTTTTTTGTAGACCTCGAAGTATGGGGATTATTGATATTTGAAACATACATTCCTAATTGTGTTCCTATACATCTGTCTCCCACATTTCGTATGAGGTCAAATGATCCTCAGAGGCACAAATTATTAGTGAGAAAAATTCCTGATCGCAAATCGTAGCAACAGTTAACTTACTGGAACGACAATTTAGCGACAATCGCGCGTCAGGAAAGCGTGGAAGGGCCACATTTAGGATGCTGTTGAGTGAGACAGAGACGATTTCAACCGTAACCAAATGTGTTCCGAGATGCTCCAAACAGATCTTTTTCACGCTAATAAAATTAAAAGTCAGTCTTTTAAATTTATATTTTGAACGTTTTGGCCAGGTTAACGTACAAGTTTGAGGTTTGTTCTTAATCTGCACGTACCAAGCATTCAGACAGTCACAGATGGTGGCGTAAATCTGTTTGATATTTAGTAAGCCTCCCATCGGCTGTGAGTGATTCTTCTCTCTTCAAATATTTCCTGATAACACAGTAATGCAAATTGAAAACTAATTGTTTGACAATTTCCTGCAAATCTACTCTCGTGAAAACTGTATAAATAATTTTTTCACAAAAATTTTTTGCTCAAAAAATACTTGTCAAGAGAAGTGGGCAAAATTTTTTCGTAATTTGTATTATAAGTATTTCTACTGGAAAATATTATGTAGAATATCCATGACAGCCAATACGAAATAGGAGGCTCGCTAACTAGCAAGCAGATAAACGCCGCCACGTTTAACTTTTGTTTTCCTATCTGATACGCGCTGTCGAACCACAAACTCGTTAACAGTGAGTAGCCTATCAAACTTTCAAGTAAATGCCGTCGTGGGAGGTGGTCTAAACATTACCACGCATACGCCATTATCTCGTAAATATTATCGTGATAGGTAAAAATAATTTGGCACTATACTTGCACATTACATTAGATCCTAATTGTAATAGGCCCCTAATTAAAATATAGGAAATAACGTAGCACAATTATTTCGATTTGCGAAATCAACAAACATTTGTTATTCCGGTATTCTAAATGAGATCGAAACTGATTTTTACAGACGTGTTAAATGTAACAATGAGAAAGGTAGAAAGTCATAATTTAGGATATTTTGACAGTTTATTTGCCAATATGTTGGGGTTCGTACTTCTAGTACTAACAGCAGTTAACTTCTAGAAACGAGCATGTTTCTCGCAAGGTCTCAATTTCTTCCTTTCTTTCCTCCCACAAATTAATGGTAACCTACTAACACACACCAACGATGCGTTTATTAAATCACAATTTTTGTATATACTCGTCTAGATCTAAAGTAATAGTATTACCATCAACAATAAAAGAAACTTTAATTGACTATTATCACGCGCAGCGGTACTTAAACCAAGCTTCGGTCAAAACGTTTCACACGTACACACTAAATCCATTGTAGTATACGTTCTCCATATACGAGAGAGTAAAAACAATTATACAATTTTTATCAAGTATGTGTGACTGATACAGGAGTCTGACCTCGTCTTTGCCAAACCGTTACACCTTACGAGTCTGGCATCCGCTTGGACAAGTCCCGTTAAATACATGCTGCAAAGGTATTTGACATTTTCAGCTAAAACGCATGGCACCTTACAATTAGTATATCAGACCAAGTGACAACCTGATCACAACCCACATGAGGTCCTATACTGATGTAGTAAACGTGGCTCTCCCTATAATATAAGTGGCCAAAGTATGCAATTCAATAAATTTAGTATTAAATGGAAAATATATTCCCTGCCCCAATGAAATGTGGGTTCATTATATGAATGGGAAGCAAGTTCTAATATACTCTATGAAAACGGAATGAATGCCTTATCCGTTCATGTGACCACTGCTTCCTTGATACTTGTGTGTCGACGGGACGTAAAACACCAAAAATCATCATCATTCCTTGATACAGGCGAATAATTTTTGATCAGTTACTTTACGTAGTACCTTTTTACTTCTCCTTTATTCACTCAAGAGTTGTGTGCGTATTCCATTTTATAGTACATTTTATAGTACACAAATTCGGTTTATTTGTGAATTGCGATTACAAAAAAGAGGCATGAATATAGCAAAATTAATAATAGGTTCTATATACATTTTTTCCAAAATTTGAAGTGTAACTCTTTCATAGCTGGTTCTAAAATTATCAAGCAATTTAACAAAAAATCCCCATGTCAGCAAACCAATAAAATTAGCTGGAATTTTTATTTTAATTTTATCCACGTGTCTCATTAGTTGCCCATCTTTAACAGCGTAAATTCAGTGAGGCAAAATAAGGAAAATGTGTAGTGTCATTTTTGCAGCCAGGGCGCTTTTATTTTGTGAATTTCGGGCTTCGATTCCCGAATATATTTTATAATATATTTAATTTATAAAAATAGCTTATCTTAAAATAAACCTGAATGATCAAATGACATGTGTATTATAAAAATTAAAGAAACAAAATGGCCAAAAGGCGGTTCTGACAGCGATGGTCGCAATGGCTCATTAGGATGACTGAATTTTGCCACTCGACAGATAGACGGTGGAGTTATTTTATATCCAAACGTATGGATCGGACCCCTCTTTTAACGTCCCTCCTGGAATACGGTTAAGATCATACCTTAGTTGGAAGTGCTTCACAGGCAGATTTGTACGCTCAGAGCTAGAAAACCTTCCCAACTGAAAGCGAGCACTCTACCACTAAATCAGTCTGTCGGTCCCTAAACGTTAAAACAATTATAGAGTAGCTTGAACGAAAAGGAAGTGTAGAACGNAACAATTATCACATTACCGTACTAAAGACTTATTTTGCCTCGCTGAATCCAATCTGAATGATGAGGTTAAAGATGGGCGACTTTTTTAGAACATGCTGTATACAATTTTCAACCCATATTCTTTCAACGACCCAGGTAAATACCAGGCATAAGTTGCACAAATTCGTATCTCTGATCTCACGCCTTGTTTTTCGCACCAAATGTCGCTTACAACGGATAATGCCTAACCAAAATAAGTGATTACAAAAAATACTCATGGAGAATTGAACTGCTGAAACTATGACACAATACAAACTTGAAACAAAAGTGTAACATAAAACGGATACTTTGCAAAACTGTACACAACGCACTGTAATTATTATTGACATTCAACCCAGAATTTAGAACTCCTAAAACATTAAAAAAATTAATATTATAATTTTAAAATTGTTTAATCAAGTTCCTGAAATAAACTATCCTTAATACTGTTCTGTATTGCCCATCCTTTTCAAGGTATTAAACATCCAAGGTTATTTCATCCAGGATGTGTAATACTGGATATACTAACGTCATTCATTGTCTTACATTCACATAAACTGCCAGTCACCAAGTCAAAGGTTCCGTGAACCTTCTCACAAGCATGGGGAAATTATATGCAAATTGCGTTATCACTCTAGCCGTCTTGTTAATTATAATATTTGTTGGTCGCATACTCAGACGTGCGACAGTCCACAATGGTCTTCGTCCTAATGTGTTCCCTCCCATATTTTCAAAAAGTACTAGCCGGCTATCCCACTAACGGCACCAAGTTGTAGGACGAAAACTAAAAGTAGGTTTGAATCGGAAATGCCCCTTTTCACGAAAGATATGACTCAACCTATTAACAACAATAGCAAAATGAAAGCCAAAGTATAAAAATACTGAACCACGTTTAAAACTGGAGTACCATAACTATTTTTATATACAAATCAATAGGCTATTACTGGTTCGTCTGATATAATAAAATACACGGTTGTTGGCTACTTGCTTTTGCTATTGGATTATGGTCCCACTGTTATGACATCTTAGGTCGTAATGACGCTTCAGGATAATTGAATGTTGCCACTCACTCGACACATAGCCGGAGGTGGGTTCTTTTACATCGAACACTTATCGATGGAGTCCGCTTTTAACGTGCCTCCCGGAACAAGCCTACGATCATACCTTAGTGTGGAGTGCTTCACAGGCAGACTCGTAGGATAACCCTTTTTTACCCAGAGCTAGGAGCCGGCCGCGGGGTTTGAACCCGGGATCTCCCGCTCAGGAAGCGAGCACTAACCACAAGGCAGACCTGTCTGTCTGTTGGCTAGTTATAACCTATCTCCATGTTAGACTGCTTTATTAGTTGCAGTATAATTAATCTAAATTTACTTAACCTCAATTTTTAATAATTACAAGTTTTCCAACATAAGACGTATACTGTACTGCTGTCATATTCATGTTGCAACGCAGTTGGATGTTTACAATTTTGTAGAATGCACAGGAAACGAAAAACTACCACATTACTTGCGACTAGACGAAATAAATTTGTTCTATTAAACGCAACATGCTAACCACATCGAACTGGGGGGACCCTTTCGTTGAAATTAGAGAAATTCTATTAATAATTAAGGATAAGTATCGCAATACCAGAAAATGCGCTGTAATTGTATACATAAACCCAAAAATTTAGATACTAATTACTTAGCCCAGGCGAGTCTCTCTAAGAGTAACCTCGCCTGTGTATTTTACAACAAACAGTAAAACCTAATTACTAATTTTTATACAAAGATATCAATTCAGTAAGTTTATCAAAAGACAGCAACGAAACCGGCTTAAAAGACTTGGTATGTTTAGGTAAATTTTCCCTTTTATTTGTAATCATTATGCTACATTTCTAACTCGTGCAATTCACGAGTTCATTTCCACATGTACCGTGTAAACTGTTCTACAGTTTTCTATTGTAGGTATAAAAATTTGATTAAGTTTGTATAAAAACACAAGTTAGATAATATTATATAACAAACTACTTCAAAACTTTTCTACTGTACACTTTCATTCACCATAGTTACACAAAACTAACAATAAGTCTAATAAATAAGCATAATAAAAGGCATAAATTAACAGTACATGGCACACAATGGTGGGAAGTTTATAGTTGAACTTTATTTAAATTTCACTATACATACATCCCTCCAAGAAGGTGGCCACCAGACACATATATGAAACAAAACCCCATATAAGGCCACCCTCTTGAAACATATATTTTAGAAGACCTATTTCTCAACCCGATAAGTAAGCTATCCCATCTTTGGTCCAGGCTACGGTCCTTGCATTCGTGCCTATTCTATTTTGCGGAAAATAAATTTCCAATCTTTAAAGTCTTTATCTTGCTAAATCTCCCGTCAAGACATTTCTCACAGATTGAAAGTTTCTACTTTACTCCTGGAAAATCGACTAGGGTAGCCTATATCACTTTGTGGTTCTCCAAACATCATGAAGCTCATGATTTCAAAGCTGACTCAAGTTTGTAACTATCTGTTTTTCTCTTTACTTTTTCAACTACATGAATAAGCGCTTTTCGCATTATAGTCTTACAGATAACATTTGTTCGTGACTTTCTCTGGGTAGGATTTCTTGTAGTTTCTGTAGTATGCATTATTTTAGCAGAAAACCATTCTTCTTAACTGGAGGAAGCAAGACCTCTTAATCACAGGAAATAAAGCTATAGATAACAATAATTCAGAATTCGTACGCATCTGCATAGTACTTTCAAACAGACTAGGTATTAGAGTTCATAAATGTATTTTAACATATTTTACAAAGCCTGTTTCGAGAACGTTTGACCAAGAGGTCAATGGTTTGAACTCAAGCGAGTATGAATGTCTCGACTTTCGAAATTAAATCCCCAAAACACCTCCTATCTAGAACTATCTAGGGAGAGAGAAAATAGAGCTAACATTCTGGTACCGTATCTACTAATGAGATGGCATATTTATTTTCCTTAAGAGTACTCCCTACAGGCAGGCCCAAAATCACGCTCCCGGAAAACAAATTGCTTAATATCTGGCTTAGGTTGAACAAATCCGGGAAACTAATCAAGGGGAGTCATAGAATAATGCCTTGTGTCGATTTTGGTGTAATATTTTCAAAAATTAATTAAAATCTAATATGGGTAATTTGGTATATTCGGCTTTTTTAAAAAAAAGCCGAATATACCAAATTACCCATATTAGATTTTAATTAATTTTGGAAAATATTACACCAAAATTGACACAAGGCATTATTCTATGACTCCCCTTGATTAGTTTCCCGGATTTGTTCAACCTAAGCCACATATTAAGCGATTTGTTTTCCGGGAGCGTGATTTTGGGCCTGCCTGTAGGGAGTACACTTAATACATATCACAAGCATTTACGAGTAATTTATCCTCATGTATGGGCAACTCTCTTTACTTATATTTCACAATTCACGGGCAAAATGTCTTCACTAACTAGGACCTGGAATAATTTGGCCATCCCATAATGACACAACCTTAAATTTAGCCATCGTCCCCAACTCCAAGCAAAATGTTGACGCATGGGTTGATTAAAAACATGGAAGTTCTCTCAGTAAATTGGGAGATCGAACAGGAACAATATGCGACTATAAAGTTAAATGTTCTTAATTTATATTATTTAACTAATAAACTCTAGCTAAACTGTCCGCCGTTTATAAGGTCTTAGGAACTGGGATCATGGTGAAGGCATTTTTTTTTTCTGTCAATGTGGTCAAAAACCAAAATTTTACCACTGTCTCAATTTTAAACAATCAAGATTTGTACGATAAAAAGTAAAAGAAGTACACTGAAAGAGACAATTTGCAGTATATGCCGGCCCGTCTCCAGCAAGCAGACATTTTTAAAACCTGTTCAGCAATAGAAAAGATAATAATGGTAACAGTTTACCTGACTGATAACGGTACTATCGTTATCTCAGTTTGTCCACTTAAGCTGCGGAGAAATATACGCGACGGAATCACGACACTTAAGAACTCAGATAAACTTCGACACTGAGACCAATCCCAAAGATATCAAACAAAAAGCTAAAAGTGAAAAATGTCTACAAGCATTGCTCCTCGGGACTAACAAAGAACTTGGTATGGAAACTATTTGCGTCAATTTGAAGGAAACTACTAAAGTAGATTATGGACGTTTTCTAATTTGTACACAAGAATAGCAGCATACCTCAATGCTGTTATTTTTGTGTACAAACTATTTCTAATTACTTATGCACGAATGCAAAAGGTGGTAAGTTACTATAATTTTTTTCTTTTTTTTCTAAAAGTTTTTGTTGAAATTTTAAGTCAATTGGATCATGAAAGACGTTTCTAAAGACCAGAAAATGGCACATGTATTTAAGATTCATTAGCTGCTACATATCACGAACCTCTGATATCCTCAACAATATAATACAAGAACAGCCCTGTTTATGCAAAGTTTCAGGAGCATCAGACAACGACGTACAGGGGTCAATTTTCCATAAACCTTGCATTTTATAGCAAATAACACTAGAACTGTAAAGAGTCGAAAACCTTATTTGCGATATACCAGAGAAAACTATGCATGATGGCCTGCTGGGCAGATCAATGTACGATATGACTTTTGGACTAGTGTGTTTGCCATACCGGTAACAAACATAATACTGAATCACTTCTTTAAAACCTGTGACTTGCGGATACTACCTAGGTATATAGCACATTGGCAGTTGTACTTTCCACTTTTAGTTACTGGAACAAAAAGGCAACTAATAAAATAACTGTCATTTTCTCCCACCCAAACCATGAGTGTTATCCAAACTACTCCGGTAGGTTGTCAGTTAGGCGTTAGCAATGCTGTCCACAACTGCGTTATCGCTGATTCACCCTTCATAATAAAGTGTACAGACTGGAACTACTGTCCTCATTTTCCACACTGACTAGCACGTCTTCCACATCAATGCCAAAACACTTGTATTAGGACATCATCCGATTTTCCTTCCTCTTCGGCCAAAGGTCAGCAAGTTGCTTTTTGCCTCCGGTAGTGTGACGTCCTAATCTGACCACACAATACATGCGTCGTCCAGACCGACCTTGACTGCAGGCGGCCCGGCCCTTCTTCCTCCATTATTACACACACACACAAAAAACGACCTTAAAACACCACCGCAACAAAAACACTAATACCGGGGAACTCCTCTCACGTATGTTCGTACGGCAAGAGCAAGTGCAGCCCCATTCACAATCGCTAAACACGCTGCGCCATACATAAAAAAAGCACCTTCCCGCACTAAAACATGACATCTTATCCGTTGAATATAGCCCTGTTTTGCATTAGTATTATGAAGACACTGTTTGTGGGATATATGTGCGAGCATACGGCCTATGAAACATATTATCAGTTGAATTAAATCATGTAGTTCCATTTTCTACAAATTAAAGCAGATGCTACCGGACATTTAAGCGATATGATATAATGTCCTATCGACACCTGATAGGTCACTTAAGGACGGTGAGCTATTCTTGATATGGTTAATGCCCATTCCACATACTCACGTAAGCCCGTAACCCGTAAGAAAATCGGCCATTTTTGTGACGTCACATCCGTTTTTCTTCCAAAACACGTCCCGTAAGGAGTCCCGCAAGAGCCCCGTAAGTTNTTNNGGAANGATGGTCATCTCCCATCATCTTGCGGGTTACGGAGCCAATCAGAATATCCCTTGTTTGGTGCTTAATTAGCTGTAGCTCGTGTGTACCGACGACTGCTAGAGAGTATTCGTTCTACTTTTGTTGCAGAGGAGTTTCCAAGGTTATGTTGAGTTGTTGTTGGACTTTGTTAAATATAATAAGTTGTTGTTTGACAAAAGGGAAAGGGACTTCAAAAATAAAGCTAAAAAACTGGAGACGTGGAGAACCATCAGTACATCCATGCGAGAAAGGCATTTTGTTTTAGTAGTGTTCTGATTGGTTGACCATACGCTATATTACGTTCTTTGTGGACGCATTCTT
>KZ869650.1:22451-43543 GCA_003456935.1 Machilis hrabei | reverse complement strand
TTGGTAAGTGAACGAAAATTTGCGTTTTAAGCGAAACGAAATTTCGCGCTACGCTTCGTTTGGATATGACAGAATCGATGCTGGAACTGTACTATTTTAAACATGGAATGCGTTTGATATTTTAAGGCTCGGGTATGACTTGACACATTATCCTCTAGTTGAGTTCGACATGAAAAACAGCGCAACATAAATTGCCTTTAAACTCTAATTACAACCTGTCTAGAGCGATAACTATTGTTTAAACCCCAAGTCGTGGCTACACATCTTGTATCAATATTATCAAGATAATCGCGTCATGACTGAATGATACTAGAAACAGATTTTGGAACCAAAACTGCTTACCCCGCTTCCCGTACATCATGTTCGGTAAACGGGTTAATTGCCTCACACTGAAAAAATCGAGCGTTTCCTTTTTCCAGCTTCCTTACTGTCTCTTGACCCTTAAGTTACGTTACGTTAGGAGTGAACGCTGATGCAAGGAGAAAAACAAGTCTGAACGAACAGGTTTGCCACGGTACGGCCTATAGTCACGTAAACTCGTACAGCAAGCAAATATTTCGCCTACTGCGGCCTTCAAAAAAGAACATTTACCATGCGCAAGGTCTTGAAACAGTCATTACACCACACCTGCAACCATGACCACTAATAGTAGTGTCTGTGGTTTATAATGGTATATTTAACTACACCACAGTACTTCATTTACTTAACAATGAATTGGATAAATTAAATACAAATCTCCCACTACCGACCGGTATTTCGTTCAAAATAGTAGAAACTGAAAGAAATATTAATAAGAATTATAACCCAGTGTTGTTCTAAATGGTAGGCCCCTACATATCAAAGTCTTCTAGAAATGTGAATGGTGGTTAAACCTGTTTATTGACAAGAACAGCTTTTCTCCATCTCAAGATAAGAAACAAAGACATTTCAGTAAACCAAGCAGAAACCTTTAAAAAAATGTCCTTAATTTGCCTACAGCTTCTGCGTTTAACTTGAGGACAGATGTTCTTCGATAGCGTAAAACATAGTATTAAAAGTACGCTTAGAAACTGCAGAACGGAAGCAGGTTCGCCACTCTAAAGCCTTAGAAACAAAAATAGTGGAATGCCACAGTAAAATACTCTTAACTTCATTTTCCATAGATTAAGTAATTCTAACACGATAATTAATGCCTGGTACACGAATTTATGGGAGGGAGTCAAATAGTGGAGCATAATGGTGGCGGATGAACTAAAAGCCAGCGCCCAAGTACCGGTATCAAATTGTAAGTGGATCCGCATGTGTTCGGAGTCATATTTGTCACCCCCCCAACTGTAACCGAACTGTGCCGACATGCCGTGCACAATCTGTCCTGATGCGACCTGGACAGTTAGCTGGTGTCAACCCATTCTGACCTAAAGAATACTGAGGAGAATGTACTGTATACTTAAACACTTTCATCAGCTTCATCTATTAGTTATACCTACTCAAGATGACAAGATTGTGTCTGCACACTCACACTCGGAACATGACAAACATAATAAAGAACGACTAGACCTTGCACATTTACGGCAAACACGAAGATACGTCAACGTACGTTAACAAAATAGGCCAAAAGATAATAGTCTTGGTTGACTCTTGGAATATATGTAGGCCTACGCCTACTGACCCTTAGTTACTGATAAAGAATAGTATTATGTATGAAAAAATAATCGGTATAGCTTCAGTACAGCTTGGTTACGAAAAAGGTCAACTTGTATGTCTGACATGTGGGTTCTGAAATTTTCAAGGCCGTTCTTTCTCCAGGTTGGATTTATGCGTGTATAACATTATGGTTGGGCAATAGACGTCTGAAGGTGTACTTCTTTCTGGAACAGGAAATTCAATTCGCTCAAAAGGCGGAAGAAGGTTGAACGACATTTGACGAGAGTGGACTAACAAAACAAAACCGAGGTGAAGTAGTAATAGTACGCAAGAGAAATAGCCATCGATCTTGAAAGCGAAAGGCAGCTACAAAGACTTAATATTCAGAACGTAGCCGTTCAAGCAAGGCTTGTTCATTTACAATAACACAAAAATACCAAACTCCTTCCAACCAGTAAGAAGTCAATAAAATATGCTTAATGTTTGCTGCATCGTACTATATTTTACTATAATTTTCTCAACCATGCGACTAATAACCATAGTGCTGGGAATATCTTGATGAGAAGCGTGAAAAAAGCAGAATTAAGAGATTGGAGCAACTAAACTCCACTCAGTCACATTTAAATGTAAGCAAGGTTTTAAAACCTGCAACATATATTGGTAGGAGCGATCGGGAAGATAAATTAAGGGAAATCAGCTNTAAATCTAATGCGTATTTTTGGTCATTCTTTCCGAGGTCCATTCGAGATTGGAACTGTTTAGGACGTGAATAATACATTCTGGTGCCTCGTGCACCCCCTGCCAAGTACCTTCTGTGTTGATTGCAGGGTATGATGTAGATACCGTATTCAAGGTATTTATTTTACCGTTGAGATTTCACAGCGCTGAATGATGCGTTATTTGCGAATGCGATTTTTGGCTGTTTACGGACTCCACGGTTGTGCATTGGCAGCGTCACACCAAAGTGGTGAGTGCCAGCCAGCATGCAATCCTCTTGTGCTAGGAGGGTGGTGCCAGAGCCCGTTGGTTCGAATTGTGTACGAGGCGAGTATATCTGAAATAGTAGTATCAAGCAGTCCACGTAGTTTAATGTTAACTTACTTCCGTTTTTATTAATTCAATCAATTTTTTTCGCAAAAGAAACAAACAACATTTTGAATTCAACCCGACGTGCGATATGCACCTTAAATCTCCAAATTAAACGGCTAACGGCACGTAAAAAATAGCAATGATGACAGCAAAACTGTTGCGATTCGTACGTTTAACATTTAACATGTGCTCAGCAATTATGAGTGGTGACACAGGACTATTACATTACCGACTAGACTGATCTAGATACTTTGAATAACTGCACTTCTGTTATCGCAACACGATAAGCACAGGCAGCACAGCAACCTCATCACGCTCTGAACGAGTGACAAACTATGTAAAAGTGGTTATTAATTTCAAACTTGACAACTAAATATTGCAAAACCAGCATTAACAATAGAAATCGCACGTTTGACAGCAGCATACTTTTTTCCGTTGTGACCCACATTTCAACAATAAAGTCGTGATTAATCTTAACTAAGCACAACAAACGAAATTACGTAAGCGTAAGAAATCGCGAAGATCCCAAACACATTCTAGGCGGCATCATTTCTTCACCAAATGATTATCTTAATATCACCAAGAATTCTAGGTAGTTGCATCAGTGATTTCATATCAGAATTATGTACGATTTTCTATAGGGCCTACACCTTTAAATTTTGTAACTAGGAAGTTTTATTCTATGCAGACCTGGACTTTCGTCAACCACATGTGACTAATACTGAATATCACAACGCTCTCTCTGTTAACATTAGTTAGGTTTCCACTCATGTTCATATATAGTAGCCCTTTGTATTCTTGGTTGTTACAAAGTGAGATCACTGCACCCAACTGACAAACTTATTATTCTTATCACTTTGTATTAACTATTCACGCGTGGCCTACTCAATTTTACATGACAGAGAGATTAATATCTCTATTTGACAGACCCTTTATTTCATTCCTTGTTCGTCCATGTATCCCTTTTCCATGTTACGTATCACTACTTTGACTGGAAAGCTCGCACATTATAGTAACCATTTGAATTCACTACAAAATTTGCATATCAGGTTCAAATTGATAAAGAAAAAAACCATTACCAAGCTAAATGAATGTTAAGACCGACGAAAGAATTATAAAAAATCCATGCAAAGGTTTACAGAAATGAACAAACGCAAGTCATGTAAACACAACAAGGATATACATGCTCCGCAAATTTAAATGTAATCAATGACAATTAGAAAATGCAATACAGTATGTAATAACATGTCTTTGCGAGAAAGGAAATGAATTTATATCACTTTATATTATTGATATTCCATTACTTAACAATTTTTCCTGAAAGCAAATAGTTCCATTATTACACTCACTCATGAATGCTCAATTTAGTAGTAGTGTACAAAAACACTACCGTACCTCACGTGTACACAGGAATAACCAAGATTGGGATAACTTAAAAAAATGCGGACAATTAACAGCATGTTTAACGTAATTTTGAAATGACAAGCCGCTTTCATTTCAGTTAGTTTCCAGGAGAAAACAGCTTCCAAAATATGTAAAGATGAAAAGTGAATGTTTGCATGCAAGTCTGGAGTTTCACCTTCAATTACATGCAGGCTTTTGTTAAACAATTTCACTTTGTACAAAATTGTTCGTATGACATCATCATTTATTTGTAGATTGGGGTCTCCAAATTATTGAAACCAGTTTTTATGCTTTATTCTAAAACTAAAGTAGGTAGGTGAATTTGATCGATTAAAGTAGGAGCTTAGACTTAATAATTAAAGTCCACTTTTGTAGATAATGTATTTTACTCTGGCAAAGAAAATTAGGTACCTATGTGGATTCCACACACAGCATGCAAATTTGACTTAATATATCCCATATTCCTTATCAAAAGGTAATTTTATCATTTTCTCTTTCTTATTTTAAAATAATACGGTACAACTGGGATAACCTCCACATTTCTTTTACTATATTTATTTTCAAAGGTACTTCCACAAATTTAATGAAGATACTTGGAGTCTGGTTGTTAAAAAGTGCATTTCTTGAATTTGCAGCCCTCATTGATTTTCATCAAACTTTTGGTGCATGACTGCTGCTATGAGGTATCTCATACAGGCTGATACCATCAGCCATTTAGTTAATTTTTTACACTGAACTTGAAACAGAAACTGGACCCATGACAAACTGCGATGCATCTTCATTTACAAGATTCTTTTTCCAAGACGTATCAATAAGTTTTGGATTCCGAGCATTAGATATTATACAGGGCGAGGCATTTAAATTGAGACACGCGAATATCTACAAAACAAAGCATTTTAGACAAAAATGTTTTATATAAAAGTTGTTTGATGTAGAGGGGGAAATAGGAAGACATCATTTACGTTTTATTTGGTGGACGTTATCAAGGTCAACTTTGTTTTTTTTTAATTGGGAACCTGTATTTTTCTTGTCGCTGTCTTATTCTACGCTACATAACTGACAACTTTCGTCTAAAACATTTTGTTATTTAACTTCAAATTTCATCCAAGTAGAAGGTCGCCATTTTGAGTGCTAACTACAATAATGTGAAGAAAAGGGAATTCTTTAATAAATAAAGGTATGTCTCACCACTTCTTTATGTTTTTATTGCAAGCACTTACCTTGTATTACTAATTCCCACTATTGTCTGGAAATTACAACAGCGGCGGTCGACGCAGCTAGGTGAAGGTTTAAAATTTTTGTTTTTAATTTGAAGTTAAATAACAAAATGTTTTAGACGAAAGCTGTCAGTTATGTAGCGTATAATAAGACAGCAACAAGAAAAGAAAAAGGTTCCCATTAAAAAACAAACAAAGTTGACCTTAATCTGACCTTGATAACGTCCACCAAATAAAACGTAAATGATGTCTTCCTATTTCCCCCTCGACATCAAACAACTTTTATATAAAATATTTTTGTCTAAAATGCTTTGTTTTGTAGATATTCGCGTGTCTCAATTTAAATGCCTAACACCTCGTAGTGCAGAAGGAATCTAAAAAACTTGTCAGAACAAGAAACCACACTAAAGAAAGCCTTGTGTCAGAAGATCTAAGTACACCAAATGCAATAGGCCTACACTTTCCCACTTGTTTATTAATCACTTTATGAAAAGATGACTATGGGTATTTATTAGTAAATAGACATTTTTTGGCTTAGTTCTGATAAAATCTGACTGGTACACCTTGAGCTCATGCTGAAATGGTCTGCAAGTAAAAACATCTCCATATGCTTTACAATTACTTAAACAGGGGAATCACATCAATAATGTAAGCCTAGTAGCTTGGCACCTGTATCAGCCACTTTCATAAGTTCTCTTATAAGTTGCTCTACAGTTTCTAGCTAGCATAGGTTTTTTAACAATTAGAGTAAATATTCAATTATAAAATGATACGTAGTTTTAAAAGGTGTTACTTTTCTAGGCTGATTTGCGAGTTTTTCTGTTGAAAGACTAAATGGCACAGCTCCTTGGGTTTCATGTACAGGCTATGTATTAAACTAGAATGCCAGGAAAGTATTGTGCAACATACATTACTGGTATAAAAAAATTGAAGTTTAACTTTATGAGAATTACATACCATTTGCTAATTGAATATTTTCCTTAGGTCTATAAGCCTATTACAGGGTACTTTATCTGTTATTATATGTGATCACTGATCAGTTACAGGTTCAATAGACCAATTAACAACTTTCAACTAAGGCAAGATATTCTATTTGCAAAGTTTACTAAAAGTTCCAAAAGACCAACTGGCTTCACTTTTTGTATAAAATATCAACAACTTATTTCTACCTCGCTTGCATGAACGTGACTCTTCATGTTGTAACTTGACTGTGTGCTGTAACATAAAGTGTCAAATTCATGCCAATGTAGTATAGTAGGTTAGCCTATTAATGTTTTAAGGAAAAAGTGAAGAAGTCAGTCAGTCCTTTGGAACTTTTGGTACCATAACACTGCAATTAAATTCTGATTTTAACACCTAGTTTGCATCACTGTTTTGTAGGGTGTCTTTGCTATTTAGGAATCTTCAATGGAAGTCTTGTGTACATGCCAAACTACAGGTCAAGTGACAAATTGTCATTACTAATATTAGTAGTAGCTGTGCATCATTATATTAATCTCAGAATGAATCAAACTTTATGTTCCCAGTTCCTTAAAACGGAGCACTTCGAACAAGCTGCTAATTATAGAAAAGCTTTACAGACCATTTTCTTTGCAAACTGTACAGATCCTTTTAGTTATCTTTGTAAACTGAATAACTGCAAACCATGTCTATTCAGCCATGGCGAAACTTTGGTAATAAACAAGGCATCAATTTTAGTTTGCTTAACCAATCATGCGGAATCTTCAAATTCAACGTAAATTTTTAATAAGGCAGATATAATGTGCGTACACTTTAACACATTTTTTGTTACTAATACTTTAATATGGTAGGCCCTAACATATTAATGGCCTTTCTACAGTGGGTCACCAGTCACAGTTGGCAAGCGCAATAGCCATTTCCCAGCATTCAATTTCCACTTGGGGAGCTGACGCACGCTCAGTCGTCAAGCAGAAGCAAGCAAGCTAGTTTTCCATGTTTCTGCCATGCTTGCCGATTCCACTGAAGCAGTCAGCCAATCAGTGTTTAGTGCCTACCACTTTCTACTGTCAAGCACCATGGCTGAAGCTGACAGATCTCAAACTCGTGTTTAAAAAAAAGAAAAAAAAAAGGGTTACGATGGAAGGCGAACTTGTAATTGATGGTGTGAAGTGTCTGATAATATAAAAAAGTGTTACCAGTACCTTTATTAACATAAATTAATATAACTGAAAATAGCATATTCTCTGAAATTCTGTCGATGTAAATCTAAATTTATACGAGTTTCACCGAGTTCCTCTTTCTTATTGGCCAAAGTGTCACCAGTCACGACGCCATTGTAGAATACTATTTTCAGTGTGTGTGAAGACTGACGACTCGTGTTTTCTGCCATGCTTGCCGACCCTCTGTAGAACAGGCATAAAGACAACACACAGACCTAGAATATTTGGAGTTTGTTTCTGACTAAAGTCGTCCACCAAAACTAAGTTCATATGCACTGTTGTTCTAGTAATAGAGTAGGTATGGTAGGCATTCAATCAGAAAAAGACAAGTCCAGTAACAAAAGTGTGCACTTGTCTTCAGTAATTTAGCCTAGACTCTCAANTATAAATGATAGAACAAATGAATGTCATCTTATATTCAAATTTAATAAAACCCCGTGTACAGTGAGAGTGGTTGCACACTTTTTTTCACAGGACTTTACTTTTTCTAATTGAATAGGCTAGGCTACCTACCCTATAATGACAAACTTAGGACAGAAATAATATTGTAATACAACTTTTGAATCCCAGAAGTCAGTTCAGGATGCAGCCCTTTGATAGGAATGTTGACTATAGCCTAAGAATGAATGAAAAAAAAAACCCACCTAAATTCAGACGCTATCTAACTGCATCGCACATGTATTGAAACAGTGACTGCTCTGGAGATAATGCTTTACACAGTGTACCTACCATAACCATGAGCAAATGTGGGAATTTGGTTAGGGGGTTTTAAATAGCTTACCGGTACAATTAAATGTCCTATCACAAGCTAAGTGTTATAATTAAATTGTTGCATTAAAGTAGAACCAAGCTCAATTACGCATCACATCGCAACGCAAGAGAATTTGAAGGCTGCTATTGATTTGTTGAAAACGTACTTTGGCGACATTTTTCCAACGAACCATTAGCAGCCTTAAATTATCTCGCGTTGCGTAATTGAGCTTGGTTCTACCTTTACAGTTTTTTTTATTGATGTTGTTGTAGTTCCAAGTCAACTATTAGACTATAAAATATAATTATATCACAGGTCTTTGGCCTAACTGCACTTTAAGATACAATTTTTTATGTTTTCTAGAGCACTTAATGTCAGCCATCAAAAATAGTTTCATATGCACCGTCGCCAACTAGGGGAGACCGGGGTACAATGGAACAATTTTAGAAAGATGCCAAATATCTCAGCTACAGTTTATTAATGTTACAAAAACAAGGTACCCGGTATCCTCAGAAGCGCAGGTTCATTGGCTACAAGAATGTGTGCTTTAAATTAAGATTGGTGAAACTGTTTAGTTGGGAAAAATTATAATCTAAAGCTATGCAAATTGTTCTGTAGTACCCCAACGTGGGGTAGGCCTACTATGGAAGTGCAACAACACATAGGGTACAATGAAACACATCTTTAATAAAAAATTATAGCCTAGCTAGGCCTACTAAGTTTAAGGAATTTAAGATTATATATCAAAATGGATATACTGTATATACATATAGGCCCCCTATATAAGTTACAGTACATATATATAGATGGATCTTCAAATGTTACTTAGAAGCACAATCTAAGATTACCGTAGCCCATATCATTGGGTCTAATAAGCAAGGTATAGACATAACGGGTAATCTACGGTAAGTGGACATAAAAAACAAAACAAATTAGCCAGTACACCATCGAATATGTTGCTGTACTGAATCAATTTATCCCNCAATCAATATAACGTAACATGTGCGTCCACTTACCGTACCGTAGTTTACTCGACATAACCTTCCATTGTTATCTATTCATTTTATTGTTCTTCCTTTTATAGCCTATTTGTGTTTCAGATGTTGTTAGTCTGCCTCAGGCCCTTTGCTTGGTGATGTAGTCTACTGGCTTGTAGCCTACCATGTTATTACTAAATGGCATTTGTCTATCTGTCCTTGTGGAATTGGGAGTCGTGGCAAAAAGATGGATGATGACTAGGGTAAAGAATCAATTAGCAGATGGTATGTAGTTTTCATAAAGTTGTACTTTTATCAATAACACAGGTCTACAAAAAAAATGTTCTGTCTTTGCAATCAGACCCATCATTTCCTAAGTATTTTGATGCGCTGAAACCAAATTTCGCAAAAAAAAACAAAAAAAAAATTTTTACCGCGTCAATTTTTCTCTCTACCCCCATATGGGGGTTATAAGGGGGTGGAGAGAAAAATTGGGAAGGACTGCACTATCAGGCTGCACTTAGAAAAGTTTGTGAAAAACGGCAGAACTAAAAATAATAGGTTTACGGCCTGACACTGCTAATTTCCAAAAACAGGTTGGTTAGGAAGAGGTTATTTAAATTAGTTTTGGTTAGGTAAAAGAAGGACTTAGAAAAAAAAAAAAAAGGTGCGGCCTGATAGTGCACAATACACAAAAATTGAAGCGGTAAAACATTTTTTTTTGCCAAATTTGGAATCAGTGCATCAAAATACTTAGGAAATGATGGGTCTGATTGCAAAGACAGAACATTTTTTTTTTGTAGACCTGTGTAATTTATGTTGCATGACATGTTCCTGACTTACTAGTTTAGTGCATAGCCTGTACATGAAGCCCAAGGAACTGTCATTCAGTCTTTCAACAGAGAAACCCAAATCAGCCTAGAAAATTAACACCTAATGCAAACTGCATACCATTTGCTAATTGATTCTTTACCCTACGTCTGCTTCAGAGTTACGACTGCTCTCCCGACTTTAGCCTCCCAATTCCTGAAACTCTGTAGAACCAGCATTAGGGGTTTAACTCAGTAGTTCAGTTAGTATGGTATGGTGATTGTTACACAAATATACATTTGACAGGAATAACAAGTAGGCCTACAGCTGTTTTATGTTTCACCTCACTTAAGGCATGACATAAAACTCAAAACACCACCTTTGGTGCTGCCTTGCTACCCTGCAAAGTGTATTAGGCCTTGTAATCTTGTTTGACCACACATAGTGAAGGTAACCAGGGTGGGGTAATGACTGGTAAATGAAAAATTCTGTGTATACCCTGCATCACTTTTTCGATACCACTTCTTGAATGTGCAGCGCTTTTTTTGTTTTATCATCCACATTTCAAGTAAAACATCTCTCGATCCCATTCATGATGCGGGATGGATATTCAGTTTGGAGCAATTATCTATGTAGAGTAACACACTTTGTTAGGATATTGGGACTTCTAAAATAAATATTTGTAGATAAAATTGTAGGCCTACATCATATGAACTAACATTAATAACCTGTTTATTTTAGTTCATTTAATTAACTACTGGAAGTGATTGTGTTTAGATACAAACTGTGTTACTCCAAACTGAATATCTACCCTTGTAGGGTCACAAGGTGCAAAAAGTGGAAACACAAATTATCAAACTTCTACAACCTTGCGGCTATGGTACCGGTACCGTAAAATTAAGCTAGATTTAACATACTGGTAACCTAACCTAAATTTTACATAGAGTGGATATTCAGTTTGGAGTACCGTTACAGTTTTTAACTGAACATTATCACTTCCAAATCATTGCAATAGTTAATTAAATTAACTTAAATAGTCAAGCCATTCATTTTATCTACAAATATTTATTTTGGAAGTTATAATATCAAAACAAAAATTGTGTTACTCCAAATAGATCATTGCTCCAAACTGAATATCCACCCTAACCTAACTTTAACCTAGATTTAACATAACCTAATTTTAACCTAGATTTAACATAACCTAATTTTAACCTAGAATTAACATAACCTAGATCTAACCAAACCTAAACCATTACTTATCAGGTGTACAAAGTTGGTATGTACGCTACTACCCAAAAAGAGGTCTTACCTGCCCATCGTCCCATCTTCTTAAAATTCACTCCAAATCCTAGGGCTGGTCCAATTACCGATCGATACATGTATCGAACGATGGATCGGACCACACGAAATCCCACAATGGACAGACATATTATTCCAATTTTTTCTAGGGTTGTAAACATTTTCATGTGTTTACAGTGAAGTCTTTACTGATACTGCTTTCCAAATCAGGTGTCAAATAAACCGGCTGATTTGCGTGTTACAATTTAATGAATTATAACCACCTAAACAAAATAAACTGTTAATTTGCGACGTATTTAAAACATTTATTAATTAACCACCAAGGAAGAAAACACTGCCAGCAATTCACAAGTAAAGCTTTGGTCCACAAAAGCTTCGGACAACTACCTTGCACTGCGCCGTGCGTTTGGCGTTTGCCACTTGGTTCCCCTCGTCATATGGCCGTCTCCTCTCTCTATCTTTCTCTCTCTCCCCTTTACCGGTGCTTAAACATACTAGCTGGTGGGTATCTTGTAGCTACTTTTCACGAAACGAGATGCAGATAGTTACTCTGTAACTATCCATCACCACATTGTACTTTCATTAAATTGTTGTTTCAGTTTGTTTTTTACTTTTTTGTTTTCAAAACTCTACACCATATATTCAACCGACTCTTTAAATATCTTATGCATTTCCTTATTAGCTTTATATCGTTTTCCTTTAACGCAGTTCTTCCACCACTGTGAACATTAATTTTCACCCTCCACTTTTGTATTTTTTGCTCTATTTGGAATATTTTATGTTTTATTCGTTAACACTTTTAATTTACGAATTTAAAAAAAAAGCCGTAATCACAAATTACCCATATAATATTTTAAATTTTTAAAATGTTACACAAGAATCAACACAAGACATTGTTCTCTGTCTCTCTTTTTTTAGTTTCTCGGATTTGTTCAACATAAGCGAGATATTAAGCGAACTGTTTTCCGAGAGCGTTATTTTGAGCCTGGCTGTAGCGAACACTCTTAATAGGTATTCTTCACAAAATCCGTTAAATTTTCCTTCGTTTTTAACCTTACACTATAATACTTTCAGTGAGGTAATTGTTCCCGTCTTAATACGCTATCCCTATCCTCTTCTTATATCCCTCCTCAGACCATATATCACTATCGTATTATCAATACTTGTATAATGTACTCTACACCTGTTTCTTAAATGTATTTCTCGGTTATGGTTCATATTCTCATAAATTTCTACTTGATGTTTCTCTTTATCAATATATTTTCATTAATCGTTATTTTTCTTTCGTAGTTTCTTCTATGTGTTGGTATTTTTCAAGAATTTCATTATCAATATATTGTCATTAATCGTTATTTTTCTTTCGTAGTTTCTTCTATGTGTTGGTATTTTTCAAGAATTTCATTATCAATATATTTTTGTATATAATCATATGTTGAATCTTTTTCCCAATCCAACTTTCCATTAGGCTATTGTTCTGTTATTGTGTTCTCTGCATATAACCTTTTTAACTCATTGTGTGTATGTGATATGCTTTTTCTATCTAACGGTGTGATTCGTATTCAAAAAAGATCAAAACATTATAAATTCTTCTTCCTAAGTTCTAAAAAAGGTCACAAATGTAACCTTACAATGTGTGCACTCACAAACTATTTACTTCGTCGACATTCTTCTACATACTCTTCTTATAATCAAAGTTTGCATCTTTTGCTCACGACAATTCTCTCTTCTCTCAACGATTGTCATATTATTTACTCAATCATTTACTGTCAATTGCAAAACATTATTTTAAACCTGCTTCATTGCCCTATGTATTTTGGACATTCCATGAGAACATGTTTCACTATTTCTTTTGACTGCAGGCCATACACACCTAACTTTCTTGTGAGATAAATCTAGCCAAGTGCTGTTTGGAAATGTGTATGCCATGTTCTCATTCTAAAAACCATACTTCTTTATCTCTTGATAATTTTTTTTCAGAGGGTTTGCAATTGTTACTGATCTATAAAATGTATCTTATTTCCCTACATGCATTCATTTTTATTTGCTGTTTTTAATAATTGAGTCAACGGTGTTTCGGTAGATACGCTAGTCTTCCTAACCACACTTTAGTTTAATCCACATTGACCTTATATCCATACTATGCTCATTTGTATTCATTCATTATTCACTTCTTCAGCTGTATTACAAATTTCAAGTGACTGTCTTTCTGCACATGACTGTATCAACGGCAAGTTATGTAATTGGAAACTTTCACTGACATATAAATATTGCCAGCGTGAATAAGAAACACCAACTATGCCCTGCTGTGGTTTAGAAATAAGTAGGACCCAATCTGATTTACTTGTTGAGTTCGGCCAGCCAAATAGAATAGTTAATTCACTATCTCTTGACATCGTAATTCATAGACGTCGAAACTACATACAACCACAGTACTCAAAATTACTATAAAAGGGCTAAAAAGGCGAATGGTTGCCAAGCCTTTATATACATAGTTACAAATCGTAATCACATTTAATTAAAAAAATATATAAATTTCGGAGTGGTATAAATACACGCTATAACAAATGTTAAGTAAAGCCTGATTTCAGTGGGACATGAATAGGATCTGTCAGAAATAAACACTTAATGTTGGTAGCGTTAAATTGTTGAATTTGTAAAAAAAAAGTATTTTCAAATAGACACATGAAAACAATTTTTTTTAACAGTACAATGTTTGTATCAAATACTGGATAACGTTCTGCCGGATCCCCAAAATCTTGGGAGTTCTAAGCCACTGTTCACGGTAAATATGGAATGATTATATTTACTTCACTCTGCGCCAACAGTACATCAGAAAGTTCTACACTTGTTGAGAAAAAAATGAAGCACCCCGAAGCATGATGCCGGTCAAGATGAAACATCACACGTGTCATGCGGAGGAAGAGATAACGGACTTGTTACAATTCAAAGTCAAAGAACTCTTTATTGCAGAACAGTTGCATCATAAAAGTTACAGATTAGTACGTAGTAAAGCCATCCTCTGGCTGCAGTACACGTGATTTACGACGTGGCATGGAGTTAACCAGTACCCCTGTGTTGACTGTGAAGTCTTCTGTAACTGTTAGTCCAGATTCCTGATATTCGGCGATCTCAACAGCTGCTGCTGCCCCAGTATGTCCCACACATACTGTTTGGGGGACAGATGTGGGGACCTGGTTGGCAAAGGGAGGGTTTCAACAATACGAAGGCACGCTGGAGTTAGGCACGCCGTGTGTGAACCGGCATTATCTTGCTGATAAATGACCTCGTGAGACGGGCGCTACTCGGTCCTCCTCCACATATGAATTTGGAGATCATCCGCTGCAAAGACAATGTGACCCGTTTCGGAGGCTGAACTTAATTATCAGGCACGACACCACTCCTGATGGAGCCGATGATGTAGGGTGATTAATAGTAGACGTCTTAAGGCGACCAGAATGGAGTCCGGCACGGGAAGCTGTCGAAACAATTCCAACGTATCTCACTAAAAACCTATCTTTCCGAGTGGTCGTCTTCTTGGGCCACCCTTAGCCTTCTTGACGTGTGGCCGTGCACTAACGTAACCACTGCTGCCAGTACCGTCCGGTGGCATCACAACGGTCCAGATTGCAGGAGATTCGTTGACATGATACGGACACGATACGGACCCTTTCAAAGTCACTAAGTTGGTTTAGGGTCTTCTAGCACGACGTCGAGGTATTAATATTAGCAAGTTAAGTCAACGCAATGGCAACAACAGCCAGAATGTTTATAGCGAGAGTCTGAGAGCCCTTAAATAGGTCCCCTGGCTGGTACTTTTATTCTCTATTGGAACAAACTGGAAGTTCATTGGCGACAAAATGTTAATCATTTGCATACATAGTAGGCTACGAAGGCATTTGCATATTCACTTTCACGGTTGTCGGAATATGTTATCGGTATGCTTCGATTTTTGTTGTTGTCAAATAGTGTATTTACAAAAGAAACGCAAGAGCAAAATACGTACACTAAAAAGTGCTTATAAGATGATGATTTGTAGTGTTGAACGTCCTATCTACACCTGATGGGTCATTTAAGGACGATGAACAATGACTATTGTGATTAATGAAGATGAATGGAAATCACACACATCCATGCCCTACGCGGGATTCAAACCCACGACCTCTCGGGCCAGAGCGCGCTGTGCTAACCACTAGGTTTATAAGATGAAGTTATAGACGTCTAGGAATTATATCAATTAATCTGGATGCTAGTTGATTAACTCAAGTTTGACTACATTTCTTGCTGTAATATTCTTCACTTCTAGCCCATCCCAATAGTCAATAATCCCCTTTTACTTTTGGTCACGAGACCCGACAAGAGGTCTATTCTGCTGATGAAAATTCGGCTGTATTTCTCACCTCAAGCATCGAATCTTCACGATAGCTGCGGGATTTATTGATAATGAGTAGAAAGTTGATTATTTCAATAAGGTTTTCAAACATTTACGTAGACTAGCGTACTGCCACTTGAAAGATCTCGACTCTCACAACCCTTTAAAGATTGTAATTTGTATTAATCTTCCAAAGATATTTCTTGACAGTTTCCTGAAATGTTTCATTAATACTTCGTAACAATTTTCAGAACAGTTTTCTTGACACTTCACCGACCAGGGTAGAGTAGTTGGTTAATACCGAATGTCGTGGGTTCGATTCTCATTTCTCACATAAGGTTGGGTGTTGTGAACGTCTTTCGTCTGGATGTCTGTGATGCCCATTCATCTCCATTGATCAGAATAAGCATTGTTCATCGTCCTTAACATCACCCATCTAGTGTCGGCTGGACGTAAAAACACATATGATCACCATCTTAATACTTGAATGTTAAAGCAACTGTTTGGACAAGCGTTAGAGTTACTGTTATTATCACTGTTTATTAAACTGTTGAAGGAANTTTTGTGAAAATTGTTAGGGAATGATTTACAGATACTACCAGAAAACTGTTAAGAAATGTTCAATGGAAACTGGTTGGGCAATATGAGATGATTCTTTACGTAAAGTTTTAAGAAACTGTTGAGGAAATTTAAACACGTACTTTTAAGAAAGTGTTGTATGATCTCTTAAGAACAACATTAAAATATTATGAAACCTGTAAAGAAATCACTGGAAAGTGTTGGAGAAACCGCTAGCAAAAGTGTTAAGAAAANTGTTAGGAAATGATTAAGTTCATCTGCTCAACATTTGCAGCATTTTCGTGCAAAAGTCAATTTTTTACGATGAATATTTTCACTTTTGCCTATAAATCCTATAAATGCGTTTGGATTGGAACCCATGGGATTACATACAAATATATAGAAATGAGTTGATTCATTTTCATTTGCACATTTTTGGTGAAAAAAATCAACCTTTTATTATTCATTGATTTGTGATGCACCTTTTACATATCAAACAAACATTTGCAAACTTCTGATGTAAAAACGAACCATCTACTACCAGACATTTTTTAGATCTGGCTGTCGAAACTTTGAAACATATACAGTAAATATACTTACCGACTTACCTACATAAATGCAATGTCAGTAAATTTTATAATATAGATAAGTATCGCTTTGATACATTTTTTTAAAGTGGTATAACTTATTTTTCGTTGCATAATTGGTATCCATTTTTTTAAAATTATCTACTAGAAATTTCAATTTAATATAGGCTAGTATTTCAACGTAGCAAGTAGATTTGAGAATTGCTATTAGTTTTCAAAATATTTACAATAATACAATCACATTAAGCAAAACAGTCACTTGTTCGAGTCCAGCAAAATATTCATCTGGAACCTTTTAAAATTTAAAATGAAGAATTTATTTTTGTATTAATTTAGTTTTATTAGGGTTGTTGTAAAGTAGCAAATGTGGTCATTGTTATTCTAATGTCCGTTTGGCTTTCCCATATAGACCCTATAACAACTCCAAAAACATCCTTGCAGGTTTTCATTAAATTTATAACTTTTCTTTTACTGTCCTATTTTATTTTCAAAATTACTCTGCATTTGTTTTGTTGAAATAAAAAAATAAGTTCGTTCATACAAGATATGGCCGACATAAAAGTTAAGTATCTATACGTTATATTTCGTTCAATCTTTGCCACGTTAATGTTGTATCTAAATGCAATATAGCCCTAACTGAAAGTTTGTCTCAGTACTTCAAGAACAATTTTTATTTGTACTGTGTGACTGACATGGGACTACCAGAAAAGTTATACTGGTTTGTAGCGAAGTTTAAAGTGACGGGTTGTAGGGTTGAAACTGACAAATGATAAGGATAAAAGTAAAACAATGTTTGATTGATAATTTTGGTTTATTGTTCCTCGTTTCTGATAGCGAAGGTTTAATGGAGACCCCATCCGGGTCGCAACAACATTTCAGGATGACTGAATTTTACCCCTCACTCAACACATAATAGCGGGTTCTTCTACATCGAGCATCTGTTGATGGGATACCACTTTTAACGTACCTCCCTGAAGACGACAACGCTCATACCTTATTGTGGAGTACTACACAGGCAGACTCTTAGGGTAACCCTTTGTACTCAGGGCTCCGAGAATTGAACCCGTGATCTCTGGATTAGAAGGCGAGCACAATTCATAAAAATCATATTAAGTGTATTTTGATCGGGAATGTTAACCTAATTTTGGTGCATATGATCGTTTTATTCCAATATGGTGTAACTTTTATACGTATAATTTAGGTAGACCGTAGATGATTTTGGTTAAAATGGTAATTATATGCACTAATGTTAATCATTTCAGAAGCACTGCCGCGGGAGTGCTAGTTACTAGTAGTACAATTTAGTTATGTTGTTACAAAATTATTTTACATTACTTTTTTCTTCGGCTTGTGTGGAGCCTTGCTCAATATGGATTGACTTAAATGCATGTGGAATTATTTATCAACATTCTAATATTAAAATTCACTAGCACCACCATCGTATCCAATTCATATACTTTAAAGTACTCTCATATAAATGTCACAGTTCTTGCATGTGAAGGTACAAAAATANAAGGTTACCGGTCATATGAGCGTAATTCTTTGATAGAGATTCCTCTGCACAAATACTGTTTTTAAGGTGAGGTTTTTTTTTCTTGTGGCTTGTCGCCTTTAAACCAATATGTTTCAGTTTGGGATCAAGCTGGTTTTGAAAATGTCCTCTTATTCGATTATTTTCATGTAGAGACTTTGCAAAAATTTCATAGACAGCAGCAAAAACAACAATTGAAGCACACGCCTCTGAAGCAGCTATCAAACTAGATTAAAATTATTTTTAATAAAAAAAATATTTTTAATGCTTACTTTCTTACAGAGCCTCAACTATTCGACAGAGAATGACAACACATATTTAAGTTGACCCTTACCGTATTACATTTCTAAGTTTTTCTATATGTGGTCTACATTTTTTGACCCCTTTTTCAAGGTGGCCCCTTTTGGTTGGTATGTTAAAAAACACATATTTTGACTATGTCGCTCCATTTCTCGATCACTGTTTTTAAAGCTGGCACGTTCTGGTTGAATGTGCAAATTCGCAATAGCGCATGACTTGACTAATTTCAATCTAATTTAGTATGAAATACCCTAAGTACATGAAAAGTAAAAAAATACAATTTTCAATCACGTTGCCCAATTTGTTCGACCAAATTTTCATGGCAGCAGAGTTTGGTCGAATTGGTAATAGCTCCTGAAAACATCGTGTGAGTAACCCCTAATACAAGAAACGTACAAATATTTGACCATGTCTCCACTTTTCTTCTATCAACTTTTCACGGTGGCTTAATTTGGTCAAATTGCTAATAGTGTCTTAATCCACTGAGCGAATTCCTTAAAGTTTCGTGTGAAGGACCCTTGAATAACATTTGCCAAAAACGTAAGTTTCAACGATGTCGACTAAGTTTTTTGACTACCTTTTCACAATGGTATATTTTAGTCAAATTATAAACAGCACCTGAAAACTTTGACTGATTTCCATCAAATTTCATGTGAATGATCCTTACCACATGTAATGTCAAAAACAAAAGTTTCGACTAGCTTATCTGTTATATTTGATATTTCAGTAGTAATTCAAGTATGTATCACTGACCACAAATTGGTCGATTTTGGTTTGCGAGGTTACCACCTTAGCTGACTTTGAGATCAATACACGAATAAAGTGGTGTTAGACAGAAAATTGCCGGTAGAGATGTTCATCTTACGTTCTTCTGTCCCGTACATCTGATGCATACGTTTCAAGACAATCTGCGTATCTAAAAAATAACTTATCTCGGACGTGTTGTTGCTTACCGCATGACACGAATGGATTTTAGCTCCATGAAACCATCGCAAAAGTTTATAGAAATAACAAATATTTAAAAAAAAAACTCCTTTTTAGGAGTCTTAAATAAAGCTGCGGCTATTACTTGAAAGAAAGTGTCACATGACACGTGATTAGCTGTGAAGCATAAATGTCTTCTTTCCGTGTGTTTATTTGATGATGATACTATGTAGTGTTTAAAATCCTATCCACACCTGATGGGCCATTTAAAGATGGTAAGCTATTCTTGTTATGATTAATGAAGATGAATGCTGTACGCGGGATTCGAACCCAAAACCTCTCGGGTCAGAGCGCGCTGTGCTAACCGCTAGACCAAGCAGATCGGCATGTGTTTACTCTTACACAATAAATGATCGAGCCACGTACTTGATATGTAATGTTATTAAAAATCCGTCGTTTAACAGTGCTCTGCCTTAAGGTAGACAGTGTAATGCACAACGTAATTCTACGTACTTTATGTACGTATCAGAGCTTCACAACAGCTCCAGTGGCATTGAATTTTAAACAAAAGCTCTTGAGTTAAAAATAAAATGAAAAAAAAATAAAAAAGTAAGTATGTCTTGTTTGGTTTACGTGAATTAGTACGCACGTAAATGAAACACGTTTGAAGAGACGTACGTGGGAGAAAAACCTTTATAACAATAGGCCACGAGGAACAAAGACAGGATCCGATTCATTGTTTTCCACATGTGGAAATGTCAGCCAGTTCTCATTTATTTCGTACAATCATTCCCATCACTGTCATCCTTGACTTGTAGCTAAGCACTATCGCTTGCCTATATTAAATCCAACTAGAATAAAATTATGAAAAAGGTCAAGGTTGTTAAGGTTAATTTACAGTGCAGTGCCGCGTAATGCCGACAAGACTACACATAAACAATGCAATATTTAGGCCACTACAAGCATTACATAGTTGTAGTTACTATTCCGGTGTTTGAAAGTACGGCGAGGGTGCCATAATTGTATTGTTGCAAACTGCATATCCATGGTTTAAAACAGGACACACAAAGAAACATGAATATGAAATTATACTTGATACTGTTGATTTAATTTTAGTCGCGTTGAAATATTTGGCATATTTATTCAAAGTCAGTAGTTATTTACCTAGGTGTATTACATGTTTTGTAAATTAGGACTTTATATCCCTATAAAGTAATTGTAAATACCCTTGCATTTAATCATCTGCAATTCATTGTAACGATCGAGGGTGAGCAATTGACTAGTCAGACAATTCTCTCGGGACGTAAACACCATATCATCATCATCATCATCGTCATTGTGTTAGCATTTGTGTTTTGTGATCTCATATTGCAAGCCACCTACTCGATTTACAATTTTTCATGTAAAATTACTGGAAGAGTTCGGTAAAGTAAGGGTAAGGACACGTAGAAAGCTTGTTGCAAGCGCTTGTTA